>JBBPFQ010806590.1:0-12872 GCA_037974815.1 Kaempferia elegans
AAATGATAGTAAATAATAGTATTTGGATTATATGTTTGAGAATGATTTTCAAATATATGGGAATCACTAAACCCATATGAATTGGGGGGTTTTATTTCCATTTCCATTCCCATTTTCCTCAAAAAAATTCAAATTTTTTTTTTAAAAAAATTTAAAAAGGAAAAACATTTTAAAAAAAAATAAATAAAAAAAATTACAATTTTTTTTTAAAAATAAAAAAATTAGGTCATTTATAAAATTAAAAAAATTTAAAAAATTTAAAAAATTAAAAATTAAGTCATTTATAAAAATAAAAATTTAAAAAAATTAAAAATTTAGAAAACATAAAAAAATTAAAATTTAAAAATAAAACAAAAAATAAAAAAGAAAAAAATTTAAAAAGAAAAAATTTATAAAAAAAAGAGAAAAAAATTGGTGAAAAAGTAAATAAAGGAAAAAATGAAAAAAATAAAATAAAATTAGTAAAAAAAATTAATTAAAAAAAAAGGAATCATAGCTAAACAGAATTTATAAACCAAACAATAGTATTGGAATGACTAAACTCATTCCAATTCCAGCCTCTCAAATCAAACGCTACCTTAGTTACTTGCTCTCCGACCTAACATGATTGGATTGACTTGACCTTTTGCCGACATCTAGCTTTGAGTTGTTTGATCGGGGTTTCTTTATTTTTCTATTTATATAGACAAGTCTAGATGACGACTTTTATTTGCAATTTTATTCGATTTTCAAGATTTTAGATGGGTTCTTAGGTTTGGTCTTGTTCATTCTAAATTTGAAACTTTAAGTACGTCTTTACAATCGATGCATTTGATAAACTTTGCTTACAATCTTGTTAAGAATAGAATTTTTAGATACATCTTGACAACTTATCTTTGCATTCATCAAACTTTTGAGCTTCTATCATTAATTTGATAAGTACATCTTAATGCCCATTATTTAATTATTATAAGTAAAGGCCGCCATTAAGAATTTGAGTAAAGACCATTATTTTATATTTATATATTCTTCTTGATTTCTTTTATCTTTGCTTGCATTCATCTTTAATGGCATATGATCGTTATCATTTTGAGAGTATAATATTTAAACACATCTTGATGGCATTTATCTATTTTGACTCAAAATTGAACCTCTAAATCGGTACTTAGGCTTTCACTTATACTCACTCAAATATTGAACAAATTCTAAATATTCAAAGGTGAAAAAAGCAAATAATGTATTAAAATGTGTATTTATATCATAATAATTATGTGTTCATTTAACTGTCTTTCAAATACTATACCTAAACCATGTTTAAAATGAATTAAAATATTATTATTTTTACACTACAAATTACTTTATAAATTAGCATATAGTTTTAAAATTGACATAGAAATAGAAAAGTTTTCGGAAGCTAATTCGCAAAGATTTTACCATCAAAATAAACCTTTTCAGATCCTAAATGATTTGTAAATTATTTTATATTTTTATATTTTATATCATTTCAGAGATATTTCTATTATTTATTCAATGTTAATATCTATTATACAAAAAGGATCTCCACAATTTCCTTACTCCGATCATTTGAAATGACGACAATCTGAAAGGAATCTTGGCCGAGGCGGAGCAATATCATTCCCAACTTAAACTTACCGTTCCAATAAACACCCGGGAGGGCCCCACTTTGAAAAGATCAGAAAGCATGCTGACAGCGTTCGGTGCAAAATTTGGTGGGTTGGTCAAGTCAAAACCGAAGTGATTTCAATTTTCAATGTGCCAGTAAATTGCCGGTTTCTGCGTATGTAACGCCCGGAATGATATAAGTCGTTAGGTATATAACTGCTACTTGTTACAATAAGTAAGCAATTAACTGGTCACCCGCCTCAGTTAGCCTACGTGCGTCAGAGGTCCCACAGTTACCTAACTAGTTGCCCTATTACGATGCAAGTAGTCCCGCGGGTGATCAATTGGTTAATTGACAAAAATTTGTATCGGGTTTCGCTTTAATCGACGCTGGCCCGAATTCCTTCGCCCATTCTCAACCTTTAAACGTTCACGCATCTCAAACGTACGCGCAGTTTCACTCGCACCGGAGTTGAGGTCGCGAGTCTCGCGAGTGGACCGGAAATTCTGCGTAAAATGGTCGCGTGCGATTTTAAAGTATCGAAACTCCGCCCATTGGGATGCTGTCGCTTCGGTATGTACTCACAGAGAAGGAACGCGCGCGTCTTGGCTTTCCTTTTGTCTTTGCTTCTGTTCGCCGCGGTCGTTGTTGGTCATCTCTGAACTACTCTTCGATCGGGTGCCCCCGCCGCCGCCGCCGCCGCCGACTTAGCGCGGTCTCCTTTTCCACCTTTTTTGGTCTTTTGCTGTGTGCTTTTGATCTTTGTTCCTCGGACGGAAACCCATAGCCGGCCGGCAGCCCTGGATATCTTTGATCGATTGTTACCTTGCTTGATCATGACTCGGTTGTGACTATATCTCCAGATCACGGAGCAGGTAATACCTAGAACGAGCAATCGGGCTTCTTCTTGGTTTAATTGGTTAGTGTTTACTATAGAAAGTTGAATCCCTCTCTCTTTCTCCGAATATTTGTATATGGTAATCTCTGACCTTCTGAACTGTAAAACTACTTTGGTATTGATTATTCAGTGATTCAGTTTAAACACTATCTCAGTTAGAGTTTTCTGATTTAAACTGTAGAACTACGCATGCCCGTGTCAGCTCGAGTTATCATCTTTTCGAGTAGTTAATTTGTTTCCTTTGCATAACAACTATTGCTGCATAAGGATTCCAGGGGTTGATTAGCTTCTACCTGTTAGGGTTGTAATATATTTTAATTTTTGTTGTTAGTTTCTATTGTTTTCATGAAATTATGTGAAATTGTTGTCGATTATATTTGAGTGATAATAAAAAGCTCTCTTTTCTTACTTTCCTGTGTCACAAGAAGCTGTGAGCGGTTATGTTTTAATTTTTGTTATTATCTTCTATTTTTTTTTCACAAAAACATGAGAAATTGTTGTCATGCCAATGTTGAATGATCTTGGTGATCAAAAAAAGGTTTTTTTTTCTCATTTTCCTGTTTCACAAGAAACTGTGAGTAGCAACTATGTGTGGTCAAAAACATGAATTTTATCCTAAAAATGAACTCTATTTAAGGTCATATTGCTATTAATTCCTGGATTGTTTATACATCTTAATTATTTTCGGTACATTTCTTATGATCTCCACTTACGCCTCCATGTTCATCTCAAATTGATCGGTTTTGCTCACTATTGAATTTTTTTCGATGCCATCTTAATCTCTTTTTTTTTCTCATTTTGATATCTATCAGGACTATGCCTAATTTTTCTTTGGCTCACTGTCCTTCAGTTTATTCACTTAAATTAGTCATGAAATTCTCTATCTTGTATCAGGTAGAAACTAAAAGAATATATATTAGGAAATTGGAAGTATTTGTGATATTTTCAACAGTTTGTGATTTGTTATGTGTATTACGTACTCTTTTCCTTCTAATGCGAATGCTTTCTTAGAAATGATCTCTCTATTGATAGACTAAGCATTCTGCATGTGGTATGAGGATGTTCTTAATGGATATTCTAGAGGAGCCTCATGCATTATTACATTTATCAAGTGTTGTTTGGATATTTAAGTGCATTTTAGAAGCTTAGGCCTTATTCGTGCAAATAGTTGGATATATAATGATTAATGATTATTTAGTAGAATGATTACTGAAGTGGTATTTGGTGTTTATTTTGAAACTATTGGAACTTGAAAAATGCACATGTTTGGCTTTAATGGTTGTTTGTGGGTTTTAGTAAAGACATTAGATGCCATTATAGGTGTTGAATCATAGAATTTATGATTGATTTTATGATTCCTCTTCCTCTGTGCATAGTGTCATTCTCGTCTTCCTTTTCCCTCTCTTCAATCACATTGATGCTGTTGAAACTTAAAGTTGATGGTGAGGGTGGAGTCAACGATGACTCCTCTATTATGAAAAGTGTAAATAATGCACCAAAAGAGAATGAAGGAGGAAGACTAAAATCTTCTTTTTATTCATTCATAATTCAAATAATAGTACATGGTGGCAAAAAGGTGATTCGCTCGCCCAAATGCTTCCGCCAGTCTACCCTCGGTCAACACGGAAGAGGTAAATCATGAGTGACTACTAGCCTTGGGCAGTTGAATAGCGCATGGGAGATTTCAATACATAGTTGCATAGAAGAAAGAGTATTAGGAAATTTTCTAAAATAAGGAAATATTCTAATCCTAATAATTATTTTCCTGAATTTATTTCAATCAAATAAAATCATGACATATTTAATCTAATTAAATCATGCCTAATTTATCGACACTCCCCCTCAAGTTGATGCAAAAATGTTCATCATGCACAACTTGCTAACTTGTGTTTCAAAGAGTTGTCTTGAAAGACATCTACAACTTGTTGCATGTTAGAACAAATGGAGTGCAAATTGTTCCATCTTCCAGCTTCTCTTTTATAAAGTGTTTATCAATTTCAATGTATTTCGTTTTATCATATAGAACTGGATTATGAACTGCTTTGTTATTATAGTATAGCTTCATATGAAGGTTTATTGGTCTCTTAGTTCATCCAAAACTCTCTTTAGCCAAAGAATCTCACATACTCCTTGACCCATTGCTCTAAACTCTTTTCTGGCTACAACACTTTGCTCCTTACTTCTCCAAGTTACCACGTGCCCCCCACCCACCCACACACACACAAAAAAATGTGCAGTACCCTAAAGTTGACCTTCGATCAGTAATCTATATATACTTCAATGTCTCTTTTCTCATTCTTTTTGAAGCAAAGTCCCTTCCAGTTGTTCCTTTTAAATACCTTAGGATTCGATACACTGTATCCAAATGTTCTTCGTATGGAGAATGCATGAATTGACTGACCATGCTCACTATGAAAGCAATGTCTGAGCTAGTATTAGACAAGTAAATTAGTCTCCCAACAAGTCTTTGATATCTTACTGAGTCTACTGGAATGACATTTTTTATATCTTCCAACTTTGTGGTCATTTCAATTGGAGTATCTACTATCCCGCACTCACTCATCCCAGTTTCCTTTAAGAGATTGAGAATATACTTTCTCTGAGACACCATAATACCTTTCCTTGATCTTGCTATCTCTATTCCAAGAAAGTACCTTGGTTGACCCAAGTCTTTAATCTCGAATTCCTTGGCTAGGCTTGCTTTCAATCTACTTATCTCTTCTATATCTTCAATGGTCAAGACGATCAACATATGGATCTTGTTTTTCTTAGATGTCTTTGTGAATAAAGACGATCAAATTGTCCTTGGGTGCAACGTTGATTTTTTACAAACTTTGTGAACCTTTTGAAGAGAGATTTTTTCAGTTTAGTCACTTTTGATCCAAATTGATCAAAAAACCCTATGGGTGCCTCCATGTAGACCTCTTCTTCTAAATCACCATTTAGAAACACATTCTTCACATCTAATTGATTTAGTGGACAATTGAGATTTACAATAACTGATAACAAGACTCGAATTGTGTTTAATTTAGCCACTGTTCAATTTCCCTACTCCGTAAGTTTTCGTAAAACCTTTAGCAACCAAACGAACCTTATATCATTCTAGGGAACCATTTGAGTTGTACTTTATGGTGAATACCCACTTACACCCAACAATCGATTTACCGTGAGGTAGATCAACCTTCTCCCAAGTAGAATTCTCCTGTAGGACTCTCATTTCCTCAAAAATTGCTTCTTTCCACTCAGGTATTGTTTGAGCTTCCTGAATATTATTTGGAATACTAACACTATCGAGTTGTGGAACAAAATCACAATAGGAAGGAGACAAATATTTATAATGTACAAAATTTGAAAGTGGGTGTTTTGTGCATGACCAAACTCCTTTCCTTAGGGCAATAGGAAGATTAACTTGACTCGAGGAATTTAACTTAGATATACCTTGGGTTCTATTTTCAGGGATCTTTGAGTAATTATTGATAGTCTTATGATTTTGCTTCTGATCAGATTTTTAGCTTTGTAGATGGGCAATGTCTTCTTTTCTTTGAGCTCAACCTTCTCTTTTGTAAACAAGTCCTTTGAACCGATTATTACTCTTTTCTGTCATGTCATTATTTTGAAATTGCACAGGTTTAGGTTCTTCCTCGAAATAACAGGTTAAGTCTGACTCATTTAAACATTCATCTTCCCCATTATGCTCCCCTAAAGATGAGAATCGTAGTAAGATTGTCCCTCCAAAAAAGAAATATGATGGATACCATTTTTTTTTTTTTGAAATTGGATCAAAACATTTGTATCCTCTTTGATTTGTAGGGTACCCAACAAAGATGCACTTGTAAGATTTTGGATCAAGTTTAGAACGTCTTGGGTCATGATTGTGAACGAAGACAATGCTAACAAAATTTTTAGGGAAATATCCGTGAAGAGCCGAGAGTTAGGGAAACATTTTTGGAAGGTTTTTATCAGAGTTTGAAAATTCAGTATCCTTGTTAGCAATCTATTTATTAAATAAGTAGTTGTTAGAATCACATCACCCCAAAGATACTTTGGAATTTTTGTATGAAAACTTAGAGCCCTTGCAGCTTCGAGGAGATGCTTATTTTTTCTTTCAGCCACTCCATTTTCTTGAGAGTGTATACAAGAACTTTGATTCCCTATCAATTGATTGAAATATTCTTTCCCATTTTCACTTCCAAAAATTGTAATATGTGTTTGTGTTTGAACCGAAGGGAGCTTTGACCCAATGGTAAAGTTGTTGTCTTGTAACCTAGAGGTCACAGGTTCGAATCTTGGAAACAATCTCTTGCAAAAAAAAAAAACAGGGCAAGACTGCGTACAATGGATCCATCCCCGGACCCCGCAGGGAGGGAGCTTCGTGTAGCGGGCTGCCCTTTTTTTAATGTTTATGTTTGAACCATATTATAAAAATTTATAAGCATATTTCCAACATCAGATTTAGTTTTCAAAAGAAATACCCAAGTTATTCTACTATGATCATCTATAAATGTGATAAACTACCATTTTTCAGACAATGTTACTATCCTAGAGGGACCCCAAAATTCACTATGTATCAAAGTAAATGGTGCTGATTTTTTTATATGATTGTAATGGAAACACTGAGCGATGATGTTAGAGGCTAATTCACAAGATTCACATCTGAACGATAAAGGACTTTTATTTAAAAACAACTTAGGTAACAATTGTCTTAAATATTGAAAGTTTGGATGCCCTAAACGATAATGCCATAACATAATCTCATTGTCATGAGAAACTGAAATCAAGTTGAAACAAATCTTGAGGTCTTGTTTGACGATGGTTGATCCAACATTGAAGATGTAAAGGCTATTGTCTTATCTAGCATTGGCAATCATCTTCTACGAGGCTAAATCCTGAAATTCACAATGAGAGGAAAAAAAACAACAGGACAGTTAAGATCAAAGGTAAGTTTGCTGATGGATAACATATTATGTGATAAATGAGGCACATGCAAAACATTTTTAAGGACAAGGAAAAGAGAAATAACAATAGAAAAGGAAAGATTCATCAACAATTTTAACCTTTATTCCCTGTGCACGGTGTATATGAAGAGAAATTTTGATGTGCCTATCATATGGTCGGTGACACTTGAATCTAATATCTAAGAACCATTTAAGTTTCTGCCGGCAAGGGAATATACCTGTCTGAGCTAGAGAGCAAGAAGAGTTAGAATTTTCAATAGTGTGAGATTGAAGCATTTTATATAGATGCTCTATTTGATCCTTTGTGAAAGGAAGAGATTCAAAGGCTGATGATTGCTCTCCAGAATCAATACCACTTGTTTGATGGGCCTGAACGCCACCATTAGTAGTTTTAAAGTTGTTGGTTGACTTCCTTTTATAATTTGTTAGTTTGCCATTCTAGCATGTCTTCACAGTGTGCCATGACTTGTGGCACCTTTCACACCAGTGTTTTAGCTTATCGCTTTAAAAATTGGTCCCTTTGGTGACAAAGGTAGGTGGGTCACTCTCAATTATCTATGGATCTTCAATTCCTTTCAACTTCACTTGGCGTCAAGCCTCCTCTTGACGGACCTCGAGAAAACTTCTCTAATGGCAGGCAGAGGTTTTCTCCCAAGTATTCATGAACTTCATCAAACTCCTTATAAACCTGCCAAAAACACAAACACCCGGCTTCTCTCTACCTTCTTTTTATATCGAATACTATCATTGGTGTTTTCCCATTCCTATTCTTCAAATAAATATAGTTCCTGCCATATATCACGTACCGCTTCCCATATATCACTGACTGTTGGTAAGAACATTAAAGGCTTGCTAATGAACGGATCCATCAAGTTAATAAGCCAGGTAGTCACCAAAGAATTTTCTGAGCGCCGTTGTTTGTATGTTGGATCATTCGAAGCTGGTGGATTTATTTCTTCATTCAAATGTCAGAGTTTTCCAAAACCATCAATCACCAAGCACACGGATTGAACCTATTCAAAGAAATTTTTTCCATTGAATCTATGTATGGTGATTTGGAGAGAATCAGACAAGGAGATGTTTGAATTTGGTCAGTTTCCTCCTTCCAAGGATGGTGCGCTATCGCCGATGGCTGATCCAGACGATTTTGAGTATGCGACCATAACTGCTTTGAAATTCATGACCGAGAACTTGACTCTGATACTATGTAAATAATGCACCAAAAGAGAATGAAGGAGGAAGTCTAAAATCTTCTTTTTATTCTTATATAATTTAGACCTCAATACATAGTTAAATAGAAGAAAGAGTACAAGGAAATATTCTAAAATAAGAAAATATTCTAATCTAATAATTACCTTCGTAAATTTATTTCAATCAAATAAAATTATGACATATTTAATCTAATCAAATCATGCCTAATTTATCAACACTTATACTATTAAATAGGACTGAACATCAGTTATCATTAAAAGAATAGTTCATGCTCATAACTTATGTCTCTTTTTTCTTCTCTGATTAGTTCCCCTAAGCCTCCTTCGGTGTTATAATACCAGCAATATTCTAATTAAAGAAATGTGAAGGATTAAGATATTGTTGGAATATATTTGGTAGTATCTGCCTCAGACTGTAATAGTAGTTGTTGAGTTGGATATAGAAACACTAATTTTACTGTTTTGTTGTCAATATCTTTTAACCAGGGAGTTCGTGGGGCTATGTAATGTTGCTCTATGTTTATCTTCAACTCTCGCGGATCATTGTTGTGGGGTGTTTGTATCCCTTTTTACAATACTTTGGCTATGGTATTACATGGAAAGAGTCCATAATTCTTATCTGGTCAGGATTGAGAGGGACTGTTGCATTGGCTTTGTCACTTTCTGTTAAAGTAAGTAGATCCCTCTAAATGTTATCCATGTACAAGTTTTATTTACAGTCCTCTATGCAATATTACTACTGAACTTTCTTCTAAAACTACTACTTATATTAGAAGTCACTTTAAGCACTTTTCATAACAGTGCTATGACTGAAATTGTACTAGTTAAGTTGCCATTCTTTTCAATCTTATTTATCAATTTGACAACAGAATGTGCTTGGGCCTTTGAATGGTATATATGATTGCATTTTTTCTGACAATTGATAAATTCATGATTCAAGTATCAGGTAATATGGACAAACGACAATGAACTAGAATGACCTGCTCAAATTAGCTTGAGGACAGGCCTGATTGAGAGTTTTTTACTGGTTCAGCTCATCTAAAGTATGTAGTTTTTCCAAGTCGCCTTAATTTGACCAAAGGGACCACAATTAGACTGAACTATACCTTGATCAAGTCGCCCGCTGTTTGTTTGAACTACTGTGCCCCATGCAATCACCCAGGATTCTAATGTGGATCTAAAGACAGATTGATTGTGAGGAAGCAAAATTCTAAGGAATGATCAAGCCAGAGTCAGAGACCAAAAGCTCTAGTTTCCTTAAATATCATTATTGGTACCCTTTTCACTATAGCATCAAGTCCTCTTTATAGGCCTCACGTTCAGCTCCAAGTCATTACTAGAGTGTCACGTGGCTCAACATGTGGTGCTTCTATAACAATCCTATCATCTAATGAACTCTCACTCTTCTCCATTGGTTACCGCTTTATGTGCCAACTTGTAGTTGCCCTTACTTTCTTCCTTAGGTTGAGCCCCTCTCCCTTCGTGTGTGCTTACTTTTCCATGTGTATTCCTGCTGGTAAATAATCTTATGACAATTATACACACATCAATTACTCTCCCTACTATTATTTTACCCGATACAAAATATTGCCCTTGTGCTTCTACTAACTACCCCACTTTGAGGAATCAGCCTATTAATCCTCTGTCTTATTTCCATAGTAAACCTTGCATGGCCTATAAATTGAAGATCTTTGAGTAATTTTTTTTACCTTTCATCCTGTGATCCCTGTTTGTCTTTCATCATCTCTTCTGGTCTTATCTTCTTTCTCCAATTTTCATCTCGCTTAACTTTTACTTTATGTGTCTTCATAAGTTTGGTAAGCACTTCTGTCAGGTCCATACACACTTTATGCACACATCTGAAACATAACTTAAACCCTAAACATAAGTGAAACCTAACTTAAACTCTTTGCCAAACACATAAAAACCAATTGGCCAAATCCTTTCACTTTGGAGCATCATTGCACCACCACCTTAGGCTAAAGTAAAATTTTTTATGGTTGCAGTATGATTTGTCATATTTTAAGAATAAGACTGTTTGATCAGTAAGAAACAGCACATAAAATAGATAATGCAATAAGAATTAAACTGTTAAGATTGTTGTGTGAGGTTTCTAAAAGGATATACTAAAAGATGTCAATATTTGAGTGGAATTAGTTATAGTTTTAATATATAAAAATATTAAAAATATAAGCTAAGATGATTTAGATTGTTCTTAGGCGATTGATACATTTTTTAATTAGAAGAGTCAAATTGTTTAGAATTGATTTGTGTGTAGAATCCATGTAAAAAGTGGAGACAGACTAAAGAAAATTTTATTTGGTATAATAAAATATAGTTTAATTATTACTAGTGATATAGCCTTTACATTGAGATTAATTAAGGAATAATGTGCATGTAGAAGACTTTAAATAGTTTGGACAAACATAGTTTGATGTTGATGATGAACAAGGTTTGAAATCTCGAGCCATATCGATGTTTCAGCCTTTGACTGTAATGACAATTTTGATATTGTGTTCAAGTGTCGATGCATGATGCTAGTACAGAATTGGATGTGAAGAGAAGAGGATGATGAAAAAAAGAGAGAAAAGACAATTAAACACTGGAGCGCAGCTAGTGTAAAAGTATTTTATTGGTGTTTTGGACTAAAACTGGAATGCTATAATTACAACACCATGTTGTGTTGACACTTGACACACAACACGCTTTGGCATACATTGAAATATTTTGACATATTATAGCATGACACGATGAATTTAGATGAGTTTTACTTATTTAGTCCACTTTCACTTAACTTCTTTACTTTGATATGACTATTGTTAATTGAATTTTAAAAAATTATTCATTTTTACTCCAATGTATGTTAAGTATTATTTGTAATTGTACTTTTCTTACTCGAAATGAAAACTATTGTGCATGTTATGGCATGTTAAGTGATGGAGAGTGTTAGCACAACACAATACTTATTCACCTGATCAACACAGGTGACATAAAAGAGATTATTTGCGTCAGCTAGTATTAGATTTTAGTTAATTACTGGAACAATATATTTCAACTGTGTTGCCATCTCATACTATGATTATTATCTTGAACTGGTCCGAATTGGAACTCTTTTCTCAAATTGGTTGTATTGGATGATTTGTCCTACCATAAAACATTGATGTAATCAAAGTTGCATTGTAAGTCATAGCGGCAAAAGGAGATGCGCTCGCCCCTGCCGATCCGACTCTAGGCCAATACGGAGGAGGTAAATCACGGGAGACTATAGCCATTAGGATAGAGACTAGCGTATGCGGGAGACTTTTTACTCGGCTTCGCCAAGTTTCGAATCCTAGACCTCATATCGGCAACACCGCATACCTTAGCCACTAGCCTGACCCGTGGGGTCAAGGTGCATTGTAAGTCATACTTACGGAGATAGTAGCCTTCTAGCCCTACCAATTACATTGAGTAAAGCATTGCTTTTGTTGGTGTGGCTCATCCCCATGACAAACCGACACTTTAATTGGCCTAAACATTATGTTAGACATCTGTAAAATGGTCCCCATCCTAAAATATCAAACTTTCTGATGCATGTAGTTATCTAGTAACTCGAACACTATGAAATTGTTACTGATTAGGAATGGGCACCACGTGTTAAGTCGGTTAGAGACGGTTTAATAAAGAAAGGAGTGTTCTAAATTAACAATAGATAAAATAGATTGATCCGGTGAAAAGAGAAGTCAAGTCAACGGTCGGTCAAACGGTCCACAAAAAAAAGCCACATCCGTTGCCCTCAAAGTAGACTATGTGCAGACTAAACACATCCGCCGATCTCTCAAAAACTGGCCGAGCGGAACACTTAGTCAGCTTGGCGAACTCGCACCGCCCAATAGTAGAGACGAGAAAATAAGCTAGCAGTGCAGACGAAGCAAAATGACCGGCCGAGTGAAACACTTAGTCGGTTAGATTAACTTGTCCTATTCCGCATCAAAGTTAAGCGCCGATCAAGTCAAATTAGCACACCCCTCAGACAAAATAATAATAGTCGGTCGGCTATGAAGAAGCTGATCGAGGGGAGACATCCATTCGACCCTGAGCCTACTAGTCCTCTTAATTTGTCGCTTAGCGGATTAAACTGCAGGAGAATATTCGTTGTGATGTCTTTTATGGAAGAAGTTTCCAAGTCTGACACGTACAGATGACATGCTTAGTTAAGGAAAGTT
>JBBPFQ010806698.1:0-12871 GCA_037974815.1 Kaempferia elegans
TTGAGCCCTGGACAATTGTCCACGCGAACTTTCTTGGGCATGGCCTTACATCCCACTTGCTCTGGCCATAATTGAGTGTGATCATACTCGGGCACGACCCCTTCAGGTTTAGGTCCTATGCAGGTACAATCTCTCTTCCATTATGTACCTGAAATCTTAAGGTCGAAATTCGATATGTCTAAGAATATATCTCTTTATGTCTTAATCATTTATATTAATGGTTAGTAGTTATTCATGATTTATCTCTTCCCTATTAACTTAGGGACAAATTGACAAAGGTACTGGACGAATAAATAATCTTTTACTATAAGAATATCCACTAAAAGAAAATCAAAATAAAAAACACTGTGCTGTTGGACAGTGGGCACCATCATAGCTTGGTGGCCCTTGAGTTATTCTGTGGCTTAGTGGCAGGCAAGGGTCATTCTGCATCCATGTGGCAAGTAGATTAATCTATCTATGTTTTTGTTTATCATTATCAGAGTTTTTTAAACCAGCAGTGACGGTACAAGTAGCAGCAAGAAGGTTCAATATCAAAAGTGATCAACCAAAGCACTGTAACTTTCTCTAGTCTCTGCTACCACTGCCCATATAATTGGATTGGACTGCAGTTTCCTGCTGATGCATCAAGTGAGCAAAGTGGACCACAACGTGAGGATCACAATTCATACTTTGACATATTTTTGATTGATTTTCAAGAGAAACAAAGTTATATGTTACTTTGTCAATGATTCCTTCTTTGTTGAGTTGGACGATCAATGAGTTCCTCTAAAATCTAGCTAGTAATATTATGCATCATTAAGAAATAACTTATACAAAATAAATTATTATAGTGATGAATCGATATCGGATGGAAAATTTACACCCACCGTCACCGAGAAGTTCTCATGAAATCCACGAACTAAAATTCAAAATGAACCGACTTCTTGATTTTGTTCTTTCTTTTTTACCCTCTGATTTTCTTAAACGCTTATATAGGAAGAGAATATTAATTGCACGTAATAGAAAAAGATGATTGGCCAAACAACGACCACTCTCTTAATAACGTATATAGTAACTACACATGTCTAACATTTTCTACACCTAAGTTAATCTATAAAGGTCATCTAATTATAAAGACCATGTAAGAATATTTAATTCATACTTTAGGAAAAATGATTTATGTGACAGCAAACATACTGAGCATTTTCTACTAAGAAAATTATTACACTTAACTTAGCTGTATTATTAATATCAATATAAATATCTTTAATCTCTCATAATAACTATTATGTCGATCAAGAGTAAGTTTAATATTTATATTCAATACAATTATTCATAATCACATTTTATTTACTTAACAAAAAATATAATTGCCAGTGAATAAATGTCAATGATGTAAATTTATTTTAATATTTTTTTTAGTTAAAATATATTCATTCTAATTAATCGTCTTTCTAGTTATACTCCATAGACTGAATTATCATAAACACTGATTAGAACTTCAAGTAGACATCTAAATAGTCACTTAGGAAAAAATTGAGATTAACTTATAATCTCAAGGATTTCACATAGTAGAGAAGCAGATATCCATTTTCCTACTACTCTTATTATGACATGTGGTATGAATCACATGGTACAATATTTTTCTCTATACCAATAAAGAGTACGTGCATATTTTTCTCAAAATTTAACATTGTACATATTTTGATCTAGACATACTTAATGTCTAATATTAAATTCAACTTATAAATTCCAATTTGGCCTTTAGCAAATTCACTAAATAGTAGGTTCATTTACTTCGATTATTATTAATACATAAATAATATCATGTTGACATAATTATTAAGGCGATCTCAACTTATGGATATGTCTACATTCACAACTATATAAGATGTCTCATAAGTAATGTGTTATGACCTAATCGTCCTAGCTACAGTGTTTGTCTTTCCTACACCGTTAGTATACGCAGCGGAAAAACTAAAGCAAAAACTAACACAAGAGAAGATCACCAGATTTACGTGGTTCGGAGATAAAGTTCATACTCCACGGCTGTCCGTAAGGTGGACGATCCCGATACGTCGGTGGATGAGTTCCCGGAAGCTCCGGTTACCTCGTGTCGCTCCTTGTGGGTGGAGAAATTTCACCACAATTGCAAAAACAAATTTAGTAATGAATAAAAAAATTGGATGGAGAACTTCATCCTCCGTCACTGAAAAATCACAATGAAGAACCTCTCCGTGAGATCCATGAGCCAAATCCTAAAATAAATCAACCTCTTAATTTTGTTCTTTCTCTATTTTCTTCTCCTTGGACGCTTATAAAAGAGAATGATAACATATATATCCAGTAATTACACACGGTGGAAGAAAATGAATGGACCACTCTCGTCCAACATATTCTACATATCAGCCATTGCAAACCTACTTTTTTCAGCAAGATGTTGAGCTAAACCTAGAGAGAGGCCCAACGAGTTCAGAAAATTGCAGAGCGGATCTCGAATGGCCTCACCCTTTGGTCGAAAGTTGCTGGCACAAGCGATCAGCATTCAGCAGTCTAAAATCCATGTACATAATTCCAACTGTAATCGGGCCGGGCCGGGCGATTGCAGACCCATGCGGGGCTTCACAATTCCCTAAGGCGACGTAAAGTGTGTTTGGGGGCTCGTTACTCATCTGTCCAGGGATGACAAGTCTTTCTCTTCTCACGTCACTTCCCACCTAAGTAAACATGAGCTTAATACTTAAAAAAACTAAAAATGCTCTTTTTTAATTTATAATAAAAAAGAGCATTTCATATATATATTTTTAAAATATTTTTGTTTCTATAGTAGGTCATAACTACTACAATAAAAAAAAATAAAACTTTGCTATGAATTATGATTGCTTATACTAATCATAGTTAGTAGTTACTATCATGCTACTGTACAGCTGTTTCATATCTACCGTTCATAGTTATTGCAATATTACTAGTGTTGATAAGTAGAAATAAAAATATCTTTTTTATAAAAAATAAAATAGAACTTTTTGACAATTCTAATAAAAATGATGCTCTCTTAATAGTTTTTTAAGACGTAGTTAAACGCTCAATTTAATTGCAACAAGACTTAGGTTTTTTTTTTTTTCTTAGACACGACCTGACTATGGTGCAGTAATAACAATATTCAACTGTCTCTCACGTACTAACATTTTAATTTCTAATTATGGTGCATTTGTAGAGATTTTTCCTCCAAATGAGATTTGCAATTAAGGAATACTGGATTTCTGAGTCGCCCACCATGTGTAGTTTCTGATTTATCCTGATAATCGGAAGAAAATTTTAATGGAGTTAGAGTGATCACCCTAAACTCAATATTATCCAATATGATTAATTATTTTTAGAAACAATCAGTTGTGGTACTATGAGCCGATTTATTATCTAATAGGGTTATCTTATGCATGTGTAGATAAATTACAAGAAGAAAAACATCATTCTATCACATTGTCAATTTATTTGGTAATCTGTCGTTAATGGCTGGGACGTTAGTTGAAAATTGAAATAACGAAATATTTTAAATTCTAGAGGCTTTTGATGATTTTAATAGTTTGAGGGCGTTTTAAAAAAGAAGGTAAGTAAACATGGGGAGAAAATAAAATTGTCTCAAAATTGAGGGCGCGTGACGTCATTATTGCTCTTCCTTATTATTGTGGGAAAGTAATCGCCCGCCGGGATCGCGAAATAACCCTCACGCTGCTTTCGTCTCCTCCGCCGCTGATCTCGCTCAATGCGGTAGCCCTTCCGCCTCCCCTACCCTCCGCCGCCTTTTCTCACCATGGGCTCTTCCCAGTCCTCGCAACCTGGCGTCGAGGCATCCGACGATGACGATGACGAAGAGGAGGTAGGTGTGATGTCCAGAGACCACCCCATCATCCCCTCCAAGGAGAAGGTTCTCGAGCAGGAGCCAGAAATCCTCCCCTGCCGTGCTGCTGCTTCCCCTCTCTCCCCTCAGCCTTCTGCTGCTGGAACCCCTCGGTTGCTCGGCCCTTCCATTAAGGTATGGGACCCTTGTAACGTGCTCCTCCTCCCTCCGCCTCCTCCCCTGGCGCTCTTACCTCGCGGCGTCGCTGCCATGGCGGCGGATCGGATCACGGAGGTGCTTCTGATTGCCCACGGCGAATGCGCTGCCAATCTCCGGACGGATCTGGTCGGCGGTCGGTGGACGGAGGCCGCGAGGCTGACCTCGAACGGGGAACGACAGGCTAGAGCGTTGGCTGTCTTCCTCAAGTCTCAGGGCGTTAGGTTCGACGAAGTCTACACCTCGCCTTTGGATAGGGCGAGGGCTACTTCTGCTCTTGTTTGCCGGGTAACTTTTCTTCTTTCTTAGTTACTTAAAGATCGCATCTCAAATCGTAGATCTCTGTTCGTAGACACCACCTTTGTCTGCGAAAGGCGCAATTTTTTCAGTTGAATATTCCTCTTCTTGGTATTAATCCTAAATCGGGTTCAGATCTTCGAGCAGCTACTGTTCTACTTGAAGAAACTGATGGTAAATTTTTATGTATATTTTTTCATAAAATAGCTGAATGAAAATGGAGTCACTGCCTCCACATCCTAACAAGCAAATTAGTTTAGCAGGAAAAAAAACAGTGGAAGGAGTGAAAGTAGGGTGAAGAGAGGAGGGACAAAAAACGCTACTCTCCTTGTTTACATTCTTCATTTACCCTAACGAGAAGAGAGTTTATAAATGATATTTGCTTAACGACTCTACCTTGCATCGACTCGATGCACACTTGACACTCAATCACTTGCCAACCCTGACCCAATCGACCTTATTAATGGTTTCGCGCCAATCCAATACTTGCTAATGCCGCCTTGTCTCACATGCACATTGTGGAAGGAGGAGCAAATTTAAAATTTTGCCTTGTCTTAAAAGACTATTGTCTAACCTGCCAAGGTAAACAGGCCTATGAGTTCTGGTTTAGGATAGGAACTGAGTGAACCTTTTTCTTCAAATACTGAACTCTTTTGAACAACAAAATCTAAAGAACAGAAGTATAGGGATTAGATATTAACCTGGTTCTCTAAGAGGTGAGCTCTCTAAAATAGTAAAGGTGGCGTTGCCAAAGTTTCTTCACAGTTGATCAAAATGTCTTGGTGGTGAAGTTTTACGGTTTTAATTGTGATGGATGGGCATTGAACGGATGGCCTGCCCTCCCCATGTTCATTGAATGGATGGGCATTGAATGGCTATCTCAGATTCAATCATTCTGGATGGATTTACCTCTGATATATCAACATAACTTTCTCTCATAGAGATGATGGAATAGAAAAGTTTGGCCTAAACTCCCACTAGGGTATAAGATCCATGCAACTCTTGAAATCCAAGTGACATCGTAGTTCAGTTCTACACGGTGAATTGCATGCTAGTTATGTCGATATAATGGCTTTGTTGGTGGACAATTACACTCAATTTTACTCCTACTAGCAGAATTGGTTGATTTCCTTGAGAAATAGGTATTCAGTCTGCCAAACTAGTTTATTGCCGAGCTGATCAATTTTTAGCTTAAGTATTTTGATTCAGTGGTTCATGCCTATGAAGTTAACTGGCCAAATCATGCCAAACAATAACCCTAGGCTTGTTGAGGGGTACTAATAGCTAGTTTGGTGGTAGAGCTACCATCTGACCATATAGGAACCTGCATGAAGGGTTTAACAAGAAAGGCTACATCTGTGCGATGAGGGACCCACAACTCTCACCATTGTGAGGGAACCAATAGGGATGGTCAATAAGTATTGACCATTTGACTTATTAATCAAGCAATTTTGGGTTTTAAAAAGGATGCCGAGCTTTAAGATGAGTAATTGTTACACCCTATTTTCAATAGAATTATTGCTAAATTATGTAAATTTATAGGATTTAATTAGTTAATTACTGTAAATTTAGATTCACACATTTTGGATAATGAACTCTATCAAGTTAATGGGACAATTTCCATCACACAGAGTTGTACATCTTCATGACTTTGTTATGATATCGCATGAGTTTTAGAGAAGCTAGTGGCAATAAATCGTCAACAATATATTGTTTTTACCACTCACAGAATTGTAAATCATTTAAGATAACAATTCACTATCAATCTCACTGTTCTGTTGATTCAGTACATATCATGTACCATAATTCGGATACTGAAATTATATATAAGCAAACAAAAGGTTGGTCTAGTGTTAAATGTCTTGAATAACATGTGTTTCATGTGAAAGTTGTGAGATTTTTTATTGTGTCACTGGAATTAGTACAAATGCATCTTACTTCATTACTATGCCATCTTGGATTGATTAGATGTATATTAGGCATATAATTCCAACAGAACGTATTTTCCACTCAACTTCTAATTCTATTGTAGCATATCTTGTACTCTAAATGTAGTATGATTTATTTCCCTTGTTAGTGTCACCTAAGTTTTGCACATTCATTCCATTACTTTCCAAAATTTTATGGTTCTCAACAATTCAGTCATTTAGGACATTTGTGTTTTCTTCTTTTTTGATAGTTATTAAATGCAAACCTTGGTTCACTTGGTTCGCAGATTGTTGGACCTACACATACATGATGTTTCGAATTAAACTAAAGGTATTCATAAATTAAATTTCTTCACATCAATGTTATAACTCTTGTCAAGTGTGCATCTATATTGGAAGGTCTCAACAAAATGTATACATTTCATTGTTGTATGGCATATCCGCATCATAATCCTCAAGTGTAGTTTGCCCTTTTTGGAGTCAATCAATCAATATATGAATCTTATTCCTCATTGAACTTTACACAAAGCTATATCTCTAGTAATATTAAAATCAATCAAATCTTTTTTTGTTTTATTAACTAGAATTTTTTATCCCCTTCTATTTCTTATGACTTTTACACAAATAGATTCAACTTGTCTAAATATATAATCTAATATCTTTTTGCCTTTTGAACATATCCATACTATCTCAATGTATTTTCTCTCACTAAATCAGCATGCTTTCTCTTATTTTAGTATTGGACCTACCCCAAATTGCTCATGGACAACCTGATTGTTAACACCACTTGTTTAATCTTAACATTGTCATCTCTATTATATATATAATTTCTTCATTACATGATACTTCTTTTCCTTTTTGAACCAAAGCTCAATAGCCCATTCTAGGTTGTGGAAGTTGGTATACTACCCTATACCAGGTGGGTACATGGTACATACCACCCAATCGGTGATACTTACTGGTTGTACTTGTACAGTAGGTTTGTAGTTGATTATCCGGAATTGAGTGATCTGTCTACTAATCTCTTGAGTAGGCTGATAGAAATTGATTGTACTGCTTGGTATTATGTGGTTTTCTACTCTTGCTTCACCTTCATAACGGTTTTAATATTCTTGGATAGTTTTTCCAGGCTATGTCACTTGTACAACAAAATATTAGAAAGTTTTCAGATTACTAAAATGACACTGATAATAAATGTTTCATTCACCATCTTGCTATCTTGAAATTACGTGGCAATCTATTATATCGTATCAAGAATGCTAATGAACTATGTTATTTAAACGTGTATAATGAAGTTTAATTGTTAGAGCATGAAGTCATTTCATTTTCATAAAGTAACTTTTTATTTGCCATACTAAACTTTGGAATGTGTCTCTACTACACTTTATACTTGGTAACCGCGGTGCTTGATCTTTCATGTTTTGAAAACTTGTAATTTGTTGTACATGCAGGAGCTTGGTTTCTCTGAGGAGCTGATACAATCATCTGATGCTCTGTTTGAGATGAGTCAGGGACAATGGGAAGGTTGCTTGCAGTCAGAAGTTTACACTGCAGAAATGCTTACTTTGATTGAGAGGACACAGCCTGATTTTTGTGCTCCTTCAGGAGAATCACTTCGGCAGGTGGCATTTCGCATGACTGAATTTCTTAACAGGATGGTCCTGAGATTATCTGAGAAACTTGCAATGGCTGATTTATCAATCCATCGAAATGAGTCGAAAGAATTCTCACGGAACAGCTCAACTAATTCAATTCAAGATCGAGATGGGCTTCAATGGGATCTGCTTTACAGGCTGAACCGGCCATCCTTCCAGAAGAAGAAATCCGGTAAGAGCAGGCTTCAATTTGTGACTACTGGAGATAACGAGGCGGACGAAGAGTTCTCCCCTAGGGAAGTCACTCATGGGAACCTCCTTTCAGATGGCAGTAAGAACACCATTTCTTCTGTCGGAATCTTCACGCATGCAATCCCAATCAAATGTCTTCTCACTGGACTTCTGGAATGCAGTCCTATGGTGTCCCAAAAGCTCTCGATCGATGATTCTTCCGTGACAGTTCTGCATCATTCTCTAAGAACGGGATGGCAGATAAAGAGGGTTAACGACACAGCACATCTCAGACTCCTTTAGACTGCCACAAAGGATGATACCATGATATGATGGCTATTCGAATTAATTGCTGCCTTAATATTTTCTGAAAGAAGTTCCCTAACATTAGGAAGATCTTATCGAATGGGATGATTTATAATCATGATATCCAAAGCCTGAAAGTTTTCCAATTGAGATGATGGAAAGTGGATTGCCTCGGCGTATTTATTTCTTTAAAAAAAAAGAAAAATGCTCCATAGGAGTTACAATTGGCACATTTGTGCATGTTGCTGGAATCAGTCAAATACCAACATGTATTATTCCTTCTTTTTTTTCTTCTTCTTTTTTCTTTTTGCATTGTAATTCCTGAGTGTTTTGTTTAATCAACAATTATATGTGCAATTACTGTGTTCAAAAGCCAATAAATTATGTTCCGGATTTTGGTAGATGAACAGGAGAGAAGATGGTCTACCTCTAAAATTAATTAGGCCTAGTCCGAACACCTATATTATTACATAATAATAATAATAATTACTTGAGATTACTTTAGTAGAAAGATAAATAAAAAAAAAAGAGAAAGATAAAAAATATATATATAATTAACTATGGTGTGTTTGTGTTTTTTTCCCCATTATATTCTTTCCTATATTTTCATTCAAGTAAACACTAGATAAATTTGAACCCGTCTAAATGTTTTAATTTTGTTTATCATCTTTATACCATTGATAAAATAACACACTCTCATAGTTCTTTAAATATATTTTAAATTTAATATAAAAGTATTCAAATTAAAATTCGTCTTGTAAACTAAAAAAATAAATTAGAAACAAATATTTTTTTTATCAAATTGAAAGAAAGAAATAGCTAAAATAAAGATGATCCAAATGTCAATAGGAATTAGGAAGATGCCCTATATGTCTTTTGATTTTTCCAAAAAGCCTGATCAGAGTTTCTGTCTTCGAAAACTTCAAAATGACAGTGGATTATTTATCCATTCTAGTAAAATATTTTTTTAAAAAAATTGATGAAAGGTAAATATTTTTAATTCTGTTTTTTATTTATTCATATCATTTAAATTGTACATCCAATCCACCCAACTAAACCAATCAAATTATTTCCACAATTTTAATACAGCGGTCGGACACTATAACGATTAATTAAACATCTAAGATTCAAATCTTAGTTACCATAGATTATAAGGTAAATGGAGTGATCAAACATGAAGGGTCAAATTAGACTATACGAGTTGAGCAGATCGAACCCCAGGAGCTAACTTAATCGAATTAGGCAGATCTAACCCAGCTTAATATTACGGCCTTAACCCAACATTAATCAAATTGGATTTGGTGACAGGAATGAACGAGCACGAGTGGACTAGTCCCGGAGCTGACTTGACCACCACGTGTCTCTTTGACCAGATGAAGTTGGATTCCAGTCCACGGTCCAAGTTCCCGGTCTCATCAGTTGATCGTTGATCACGACGAGCAATGTCAAATCAAGATCGTTCCACATGCTGACGTATGCAAAACGCTCTTTAAACTTTTAAAAATACCAACTGGCTCCAGAGAAACGAACGGAAGGCCAGTTGTATTTGAATTGAAATTTATTTATTTATTAAGTTAAGCATTTCATATGCAATTTATTTATTTGTAATATATAATGTCAATGGGAACATTTAATAAGTGGATTGACTGTGTATTAATGAAATCTCATCGTAGAGACGTTTATTCATATATCGTACTTAAATTAATCTTTAAAATTTTCACTTCCTCACATAATTTCAATAAAATTAACCTTTATTAATCAGCCCAAAATTTCTCAAGAAAAAAAAACGAAGAAATTTGCACCCATTAAATTGTTCAACTATGAATTAAAGTCAAAAGTTTCTTTTCTGGTGTCAAAGAAAACCACGCATCCATGAAATTAAAAATTCAAATTAAAAATTCAACACTAATCCAGATGTTTAGAAATAAAGGATATTGAAAAAATATTTAATAAGGTAGTGTCTGATATCATCTCAAGCACAAAGACCTGATACCACCAGAGCTTGAGACCACCCCAGATCTATAGAGGTCCGAGATCACCTAGGATATACAGAACCCGAAACCACTTCGGACAAATAATAGCCGAGATCACTTCGACTATAATTATAAACCATATCAGAAAAAGTCCATAAAAGATATCCTCCTTCTCGAGAATTTTGACGAAGATTAATACTATAAAAAGGAGGGAACTTATCATTAATGATAGCATTTATTATCAATTATTTGATCATAATTAGGGTAATCGAAATCCAGGAGACAGTTGTAGCAAATATTCTCCCTTTAAGACATATTCATAAATGTAAGAACGGTTGTCAACTCACGTTCATAAATACGAGAACGGCTACAATCATAGAGGATCTACATCCGTCTATAAAAAGGACAGAAAATCATAGGTAAAGTTTCTTCTGAAATCTCCAACTTCAATACAACTTAGCTTCTCCTCTTTTTGACTTGAGCGTCGGAGGGGTTTTGGTCGAAATTCTTTCCACTAGGTTCCTTTTACGTTCGTGTTAATTTTACAGATCAAGAGCATCCTCTTCCTCGTTATCATCTTCATCACCCTCTTTGACTGCTTCTTCGATTTTGACCATCCACGTAGTCGTTCGCTGGATCAGGATCTATCGATCGATCACATTTGGCAGAGCGGCCCGACCACGGTTCGATTGTGGAGAGCCGGTTTCTAGTTCACCATCACAGGTACTTCCGAATTGATCAGCTGAGCACGTCGGGAGAGGACTGCTCAGTTTCAAAAATAATATAGTAGTCTGAATACCTATATTAATTATAAGAAAATATATAAATTAAAATGGTAAGTAAATTTATCCTAAGAGTTTCTCCTTGCTACACGTGGCAATGCCAACTACCTACGTCCGCAATCCAATTGGCTCATTTAGCCTAAATACTCTATTTTTATGATTATTTCAGTGCGATTTTAGATTTTTTATTATTATTCACATATATTTTAGTGCTTAAGAGACGCTTAAATATACCTAAATTAACGTTATGGAATGGAAATTTCAGACTCCCGACTGCTTGAGATGATTAATTGGTAGGAAAATTGAGTATTCATGATTGTAGAAAGGAAGATCCAAGGTTTCTCTTTAAGTAGTTTCTTTAAAACAGATTTGTCCTCTTCCGGTTGCGCTTTAAGATTATGATGGACGTATGTTTCTCAATATACAATGACATAACCATTTACCTGCCCAACTCAACATCTGGAAGTTACAGATTCGATTCGACATTCAGCTGACACAAATCATATTTGCACTTCCTGCATACCTACGAGTGAGAGAGAGAGTCTCTACACATGTATTTATTCATATCATCAATGTATGCACAACAATATAAATAAGGGCGGAGCCAAGTTAAGAGTTACCAGGCTGTATGGAAAGGAAACTTGAATTTAATGTATGGAAAGAGGAAAAAAAATAGTAGAAGGCAACCCGGGATTTGTGTCGACAATGGTCCTTGTAGCCCCGGGCTGGCTAAATATAAATCAACCACAGTACCTTACAACTTTTAATATAAGACTAAAGTCTCATTCACAATTGAGTCCCTCTTTTTCACCTCTTTTCCATTCATATGTATCCAACAAATAATTTGTCCTATTTTTTTCTCTCATATTTATAGACTTTCTTAATAAAATAGATACACGTTGAATTATTTAAAATTGACTTAAACTCTTTTACGTTATCATGAGATGAAGACCTTACCACCATTGCCACTAGCCTGACCCGTGAGGTCTTATTTTATAGTGATACATGCCTAGAATACTTGTGATGTTGCTGCAATTATAGTGACACATACTAATATCAATATACATACATAAAGATAATTACTATAAATTGTAATTTGTTACACATACAATTGTTACAATTATAATATAGTTACCATCGCAACTAAATATGTTTTTTCTTATCGCAACTAAATATGTTATAACACAACCGTATTAAAATAAAGATATTTTAAAATAAAAATAAGATGAGATACTCTTTTATAAATGTTTTCAAAATAAGACGCCGGTAATGAAAATAAACAGTGCCATAATTTTTATTAATTTTTTTTTATAAAACTGAGATGGTAAGATTGTAAATAATTTTTTACATTGAAAATAATAAGAAATATTATATATTCATACTAAGAGCATCCACATCACTTCTCTATTTCAAGTTTTTACTTTAAATTTTAGATAGAGTAACTAAAAAACTTTTGCATCAACTACCCTATCCATTCCATAAATTTAGAGTTTGTGAATAGTGATTATCTAAATTTAGAGAATGAAATCTTTACCCTAAAAATAAAATAATAATTCTTTCAATCTATCTCCTTCCACTCAATCTCTTTCTTCCACTCGTTTAAAATATATAATAATAAAAAAAATGAATGAGAGAGAATAAAATAATAAAAAATAAAGATAATGAAAATTTTAGGGTAACTAATGTTGTGTGTAGTAAAAAATGATTATCTAAATTTAATAAAGTT
>JBBPFQ010807018.1:893-12865 GCA_037974815.1 Kaempferia elegans
GTCACTACACCAATGGCTAGTAGGCATCCGCGATTTACCTCCTCCGTGGACTAGGGACGAATTGGCGGGGGCGTTGGGACGAGCGAATCACCTTTTGTCACATTAATGTATAGTTATTGAAAGATTAAATAAATTTTAAAAAACATTTATAAGTTATAGAAAAACAAAATAAGAATTCTAAAATAGAGTAAGGAACACTTAGTTTTATGAATTGAAAATTTAGAATGCCTACTAAAATTAATATTATAAGTTTATTTTTATTATTGAACAATGAATCTTTATTCTATGTAATGCATGAGAAAAAACCAAACAGATTATTAATATGAAAAGGACTATGCTATTGGTGTCCCACTTGAGGTTGGAAAGCCGTATATTTTGGTTGCATGCATGACCATGCACGGAATGCAAGGGCTGTGGAAGTTGATCCACGGCACTATATGAATTTGATGGATAAGAGACAGCTCGTTTCTGCACAGGCACACTGTGGCCTTAAGTGGACATCCCTTTCCTGTTAGCTAGCTCCCACCTATAAAGCTCTCTTGGGTTTCCTATTTTTCTCTAAAAAAAAAAATACTTGGGAGACAGGATTGATGATGGTAGGGTAGAGATTAAAAAGATTGTCAATGTCAATGATCATGCAGGTTGAGGTGGAGGACGGGAAGATTATGCAAACCACAATGGAAAAGAAGTCAAAAAGGGTAACTGCATTGTGGATAAGGTTGAGGCTACGGTTCCTCACACCATTGATGGTGCTTTGCTTTTCTCCAAAGGCCAAACAAAGCTTCGCACAAGTCAAAAGTCAATTATTCAGTAACTCCACTGCTACAGCACATCTTTTGTTGGGACAGGATTCTAGTGCGAGGCCCAGGTTTGGTCCCCGTTTTCTCACAAATAATGTTTTAAAAACTGGATCACTAAACAAGGACCTAAAGGCCAACCTTTACCAGTTTGATCCTTCCAAAATGTGCTTCGTTTGCAGGTCTATTGCTCTTGTTTTGTTAGCCTCCGTGTGTTTTGTAAATACTATAATGTGCTTGATAGGTTGAGATTTTTTATGCAAGTATGCAATCTAATTCACACTTTTCACTCAATGATAATCTAATTCCAAAAAAAACATAGAGATTTTGTAAATGTAGTTGTCTTAGTGTTTAACCAACAGACTAGTTATAGAAGATGGAATGCACATTTACTGTTTTCGATTGTAAGTTTCTGCATGAATTTATTGCCGAGTACTGTTACAGAGATAGCTGGTGAATAGCAAAGGATAAATAGATCACAGATATACTTGCAGCACTAATGGCTTCAGCCAATGAACCTTTTAATCTCTGACTACATTTGCTCAACTTTCATTTCTGTTCTTCATTAAATATATTTTTTCTTGACAGCAGAAGGCTAAGGTGCTTGATATAGCAAGTTGCCATTAATGCTTGTCCTTTGATGGATCCAAGATGAAGCTAGTCAGAAATCTGAAAGCCTCAGTTTCACAGGTAGACAAATAGGCTATTATTACTCAACAGCATATTTTGCTTCCTCCTGCTTCAGCTTCATGCTCTCGTATCATTATGTGTCTCTCTTCTGCCTTGAAAAAATAATTACAGTGGATCAGTCAATATTCTGTGAGACATACAAGTCTTGGATTCTTTTGTCCAGTGAAGGACAAGTGTGGATTCTAGTGCTGTAATTGATTGTATGGTCCCTGGGACCCATGTCTATTAAATAATTTGTAAAGATATAATGGAACACAAAAAAGACAATAGGAGTTGATGAGTTCTAATTTTTGTCTAAAATTCTTAGTCTTTATTAAGCTTTTGATTGATGTAAATAGTAGCATGCTGTTCCCACTTCTAAAATCTGACAGCAAAAATTGATGAACAGTAAGCACTGCACCAACTAAAATTTAAGGGCATTTGCATTTCTATTAGTGTTAGATTTTAAGTTTGATTATATTTTATTATTAGAGAAATATGATATCATTAATCATAAACCTGCAAGTTAGAGATAAACTTTTCTCTTGGAGACTTATCTCTTGCTTGCCTTAAAATCTATTAGTCTGAGCAATGATAAAGATATGTCCAACAATGGATTTGGATTCTCTATTAGCTCAACTAAACCACAACTTAATCATGTACTTTTCTTCTTGGTTAAGGAATAAAAATATCAAATAATACACCCAAGTGCAACTTAGAAAAATATTACTTCCAATTTTTCCTTCTTATCTGCTTGAATAAAAATTGAACTGTTTACCTATTTTATTTTATGTTAGTTTTCTTAACAATTGACCTTGACTTCATTTATCTTTTTGAATTGAAGGATCTTCGAACATGAACAAGAGGAGCTTGGCATCATTGCAAGTAAAAAATTTCTACCCAACTTATGAAATTTACTTTACTGATTTCCAATGTTCTTTTAGACTTCCCTCATCTTTAGTGGGGCTACATACTAGTTGTCTTGGAAAAATCTCACTTATCTTTTTGGATAAAAAAAAGGGCTTCACCTTTTTGCCGGGTTCTCGCCCTCTTTCAAGTTTTAACAGCCTCAACTCCACTAAAGTCTTGAACCATCTCTTTGTCTCCCACAATTCCAAAGTCAAATTTCTTACAACAAATTAGGGACAAGTGTTTTCAAACTAGAGCCTCTCAACTCTAAATACTTTTCAATTCATATTTTTCTATCCACCTTCCCCTAAACCATCTTTATTAATGTGGTTCACCCCACATGCAAAGTCAATGTAACTTGGAGTTGACCTAGAAGTTTATAAGTTGAGCACAATAGAAAACGTCAACCAGAATGGGCCTTGGCATAGAAAACAAATGTTCTTGTTGAGCTTGTTGTTTAAGTTGGACGTGATTTGGTGACCCACTTATCTAGATATGATTTGACTTTGGAATCTACTGAGTATAATTTAAATAAATACATAAAAATTATGGTTGGAGGAACTCTAAGAGAATAGATTCCAGACTTCAACAAAGCCATTGAGCATTAAGCGAAAATCAAAGAAGATCATATAAAAGATTACAAAGTTCGGGTATCTCCAACATTTTGAGTGGAGGGGTCCCTCATGGCTATTGTTGGATTTTCTATGGATTATTCTTCTTTAGTTGTTGATTTAGTCAGAATTAAATCTTAGTTATTAATGTTGGATACATGTGAATGGAAAAGAGGCAGAGAGGAAAGAGATTTTAATTTCACATTGGGAATTCTAAAGCATATTAGTTGGTTTATATTATTGTATATGCATGTATGATGTGAACAAATTTATGGAGAGAGACTTTCCTCATGTGTGGGTATGCAGGAGGTGTAGATACAGGGCTTGGATTTGCACTAAACCAAGTTGACTCATGTGCGAACACGACTTGTGCGTGTTAATGTCAAACCAGTCTGAGCAAAATTTACCCAAGTAGAGCAACCAACATTTTACATGGATTTTTTTTTTTTTTTTTGCATGTTGTCTGGGCATTGAGACCTTTACTCGACGTTCAATGTGCATAAGGGATGGTGATCCTATATAAGGAGACTATAGTCTTAGCAAGGAGAGACACATAAGAGAACTAATAGTAAAGATTTTTCTTCACATTCGTTCCCCAAATCTTTTCTCCACAATGCATTTCTGCTTGATGGTTTGCCCATAATAGCTCATCATAACCTCAAAGCACAGGTGAAGGAGGACGAATTTGTTTTAAGGAAATTGCTTGAAAGGTGAAGGCGGACGAATTTGTTTTAAGGAAATTGCTTGAAAGCATATCTCGACATTTTCTTTTTTACACTCGAGAGTTTGTAGTCGGGAGTCTGTATTCGAGAGTCAGTAGTCCAGAGTCTATACTTGGGAGTCTACAGTCAAGAGTCTACTACACTTGGACTTTGGCATACAAGATAACCCAGTTTTGACCAATTTAGCCGTCCCAAGTAACTCTTCCTTTCCTGTTTGACAGCCTAAGATTATCAACTCATGTCAACTCAACAGATAAGTCTTATTTAATTTATAATTTCAATTCAAACTACTTTCTTTTTCTCTCCGGCAAAAATATATAATAATTAATGATTAATTAATAATAGAAGTATCATCAATCAAAAGAACCTTTCAGGATGAAGAGGAAAGTTTGTTTTTTTTACAAAAAGGTTAAAAAAAATATATGATCATTCATTCTGTGTATGCGTTGTAATTGTTTGAATTAATTTTCTTAGTTTAAATATTTGGAAACAAAAAACAAGAGTAAAATTGATATTGTTTGGCAATTATTAGATTTTTATAGATTACTAATATAAAAGATGCATTAAATCTATGGAAACGTCAAAAAGCTTTTTACTTATCGATTTACAAACCCCTCCAATAATTTAAAGTATTATGAAAATAAATAGACAAATAAATTGTATCAAGATCTTGAATTCACCTTCCAAAACTAAGATTGTCAAAAATTAAATAATTAAATAAATTATTTAGCTGACCAATTCAAATTTAATGGTTTTCTAGATCAATTGTTGATGTTATTTGACTAATTCCTAGCCCGTTGAGACTTCCACTCTACAAGATTTAAAGTACAAAAGAAAAACTTTCTTAATGATTTATAATAAGAATAAAAAATGACAATTTATTGTCATTTGAAAAAAAAAACGAAAGAAAGAAAAAGGACAAAGAGAATCTTTGATGATGAGGATGAACTTATCTTTACAGCTCGTTCAAGAATCTCTGTTTTATTCCTCAAAGTCCTAGTTTAAAATTTGAATTAAATAATATTTTTTATCAAATTGAATTATCTTTGCCTTCATAAATTAATCACCTACATATAAAAAAAGTACTTTATCTGTTTAATTTTATTTATAATATTATTTTCTCATGATTTTTGTTTGACAATTTTCGTGTAAAACGTTGTATTCGTGTTACTTGTATTTTTATATTTTGGATCCGACATATCGGCGAGTCGGCGCCGAGCCGTATCGGTTTCGTTTCGCCTCATTGTAACATGTTACAAACGCAAACGGCTCGTCGCATCCGGTTTTTTTCCGGTCCATTTCCTGGATCGAACCGGTCTGTCTAGTCTCGCCTGCATATAAAATGGACCGACGTCCCCTTCTCTCTCCGTCGTCGCCCTCGTTCTCGGAGAGATCGGCGGAGGGGGAAAGAATCGTGGATGTGAACGCAGATGGGGTCGGCTACGACAGAGGTCGGCCTGGATCTTAAGCTCTTCGCCACGAGGAGTGCCGGCGGATTCCTTGAGGAGGCTGCGGCTGCTGTCGACGGCGGAGTGGCCAAGTTGGAGGAGTCGGTGAAGAGCTTGCTGGAGGAGCGGAAAAAGATCGAGGTTTTCAAGCGCGAGCTCCCCCTTTGCATGCTCCTCCTCACCGAAGGTACCTAATCTCTTCTTCCCCCTTTCGAGTTTTGAACCCTAGGCGGTAATTTCGGTTCGAAATTTGGAGCTTTCAGTAGTTTCTAATGCGGATTTTTTGCTGGGAAGCAGTGATTGAGCTGTTGAGGAAGGAGCTCGAACGCTGCCCAGGAGAGCGACTCAGGCACGGCTTCAAGGAATTCATATCCATTCGGAGTGATCGCGAAGAGGAGGGTGGGAATGGGATGAAGCTTGAAGCAGATTGCAAGGATAAGGCACACTGGATGAGCTCCGCTCAGCTCTGGAGCCCTAATTCTACCGCCGACGACAAGGTCGACGATGATGGCAAAAGCATCGCGGATGAGGTACGAAAGAATAATCTTGAGCTGCGTTTCTCCGATTTGATGTTTTTTTTTAACAGATAAATAATTTGGGTTTGGTTGCAGAGAAATGGAAGGCCGGATCTCATCGAGGAGAAGGAGGTCGATTGCTCGGAGTCGAAAAGCTACCATTTTGCGGCCGGATTCTTGCCGTTTAAGAGCTCAAAGGAGGCGTCGAAGCCCTCAACGACGCCGTGCGATCTCTCTCTTCTGTCACTCCCCGCCGTCATGGGTGCTGCCTTCCCCATATCTTCGACGGCCGACGAACACTCCGGCAGTGGCTCCGGCGACAAGCACTCCGACAGAGCCCCACCGGCAACCGGCGGCGCTCACCTTAGCTTGCAGTTGCAGCATCCTCCGAGGAAGACAAGGCGGTGCTGGTCACCGGAGCTGCATCGCCGCTTCGTCCTCGCTCTCCAGCAACTCGGTGGTCCTCAAGGTAAGATTTTTAGATAATTAATGATCAAAAGCTCCATTTTCCCCCCTCTTTCTGCATCAATCAAACAATTTCCACCATCTGATCACACACTGTTCATGATTCAGTGGCAACTCCAAAGCAGATCAGAGAACTGATGAACGTCGATAATCTCACCAACGACGAAGTAAAAAGCCACCTCCAGGTACCCTTCCAACCTCTCCGCATTCTTCTAGCACAATTATTCCAAATCTTCTCATTTAATTCTTCATTCCTGTTCTTTCTCCAGAAATACAGATTACACATAAGGAAGATGCCTAATGCCTCATCAACTGGCACCAATAAGGCAGTTATATCGTTGAGAGATCTCTGGACTCACCCTGAGAACTGCAATTCCTCAACACACCAAAGCACTGTTTGTGTTCCTCAATCTGGCTCTCCTCAAAGTCCTCTTCAGTTGGCCATCTCTGCCGGCGCCGGCGGAGATAGCTGCGAGGAAGATGACCGGAAGTCCGAGAGAAGCTCTAACTGGAGATCCTCAACAAAAATTTACAGCTGAAGCTTAGAAATCTGAGAGGTGTAGTTGGAAGAGAGGATTGCTGTAGGTGTTCTAATATGTTTTGTGGCTCTACAATATACATTTGGAACAAGATTATGGAGAAGAACAAGAGCATTTTTGCCCAAATTTTTGTTTTGCTAGAAAGAAAGAAAGAAAGAAAGAAGGAAGGAAGAATACCTCACATATTTGCCAATTTACTAAGAATAAGATGAAAGCGGAGCTTCAGCGTAACGAAAATAATGTTATGACCTCCTTCAAGTCATAAAAATAATCTCTTATTCTTATTAGGAATAAAATTCTTGTAATTTGGATATCAAATTTAACGTTTAGTTGTTCACCAATACTTAATAACAATCCTTACCTTAAGCTTCTTTCGACGTACCCATTAGTGCCTTTGAGTTTCCATTGATCATGTTGTCTCCCGTGCCAACAAAAACACATCTAAGAATCGAACAATTTAAAATGCTTGTAATTTGGAGATTAAATTTTTTGTGACCTATCTTCATTAACCTCTGTGTTTAGTTGTTCACCATACTTATAACAATCCGTGCGTGCCTTAAGCTTCTTTGACATAGCCATGAGTGCCTTCGAATTTCCATTGTTCATGTTGTCTCCCTTAATTAACTACACAACACTAGAGACCAAACTAGCGGTTGGTTGAGAGAAACGAAGGCGTCACTAAAAGAATCAATTGTCGTCCCAAGGAAAACTAAGTCACCCCATCTAAGTTTCCACACTCTTGCTCCTCTAGAACTCCATTGACATAACGAAATTTCTTTTATATTACTTCGATATTCTATACACTTGTGGGTGTATCACTTCACCATCAACTTAAGCCTAGGACTACTAATATGTCATCGACAATGATGATTGTTGAGACATGCTCTAGGAATTGTAATTGTCCCATTTAATAAATGAGAGTAACATGCATGAACTATACATGATTATGTCGAGCATATATGAAAGTGATATTATAATTTAATAAATAAAATAAGATACATAATCAAATAATTCAATGGACGCATAAAATTATCATTAAGTTAATTAATATTATTATTGGCATTTAATTAATATTGAACCTTTCAACCTTGCTCATGTAACACTATAAATATATATATATATAAACCAAATTAAATCCACTAAATTATAAAATTGAGAAAAATCAATTTAAATCCAAACTAATATACATATTAATTGATTAATCTTTTAAAATAAACCTCATTGCTAAGGTTAATATGAATTTTAGTATTTTAATGTATTTCAATTTATATCAATTCCAATGCGAAACATACCGATCAATAGATAAACCAAACCATACCCACTTCTATCAAGTCCACATCATATTATGTGGATAAACCCAAAAAAAATGTATTCTTGATAATTTTTTGTAATTATTATTATTTAAATATATAGTTTTCCCCTAAAAATAAAAGGTCAAGCTCGACATCTTATTTTCTCAATTGCTGTTGGGGATCTGAAAGCCAATTCCTCTCTCCAATATCTCCTTCACAATGCCGGATTCCTTGGAGATCTAATCATCGATATCCATCCAACAAGGTCACAACTAAACCCTAATCTTCTTCTTCTTCTTCTTTTAAATTTAGATTTAGATTTTTTTTCCCCTCAATTGTCAATTATGAGATCTAAGAGGTTGAGTCAGGATCTCGATTTTTAAGGCAAAGATTTTGTTTTGGATCATGTACGTAATTTCTTCCTTGGATCTGAGATCTTCTCAAATCTATCTCTACTAATGAAACCCTAATCGTAGCTATAGATTTCATAGCAATCTCTAGCTCCACTGGATAGATTTTGTTTTACCAAAATTAGAAAAAAAAAATCTTTTCCTTTTTTTTTTGTCAGTGATGATGTTAGGAAACCCTAACCCTAAGTCTATAGGTATAGAGCTTCATGTTTCGAGTTCTTTATTCTCTTTGTGCAGTGGATCGCCGTCGATCGATCGGATTGGGGCAATGTCGAGCTCTTCGTCGTCGTCGCCGTGCGCGGCGTGCAAGCTGCTGCGGCGGAAGTGCACGCCGGAGTGCATCTTCGCGCCGTACTTCCCGCCGGAGCAGCCGGAGAAGTTCGCGAGCGTGCACCGCGTGTTCGGCGCCAGCAACGTCGGGAAGCTGCTGAAGGAGATCGTCCCCCAGCGGCGGGAGGAGGCGGTGGCCTCGCTGGCGTACGAGGCGGCGGCGCGCCTCCAGGATCCCGTCCACGGCTGCGTCGGCCACATCTGCCTCCTCCAGCGCCACCTCGGCGAGATCCAGCGCAGCCTCGCCGAAGCCAAGAAGGAGCTCGCCGTCTTCCTCGGCCCCGCCGCCTTCGCTCCGTCGTCCTTCCTCCCTCACCACCACCTCCAGCAGCAGCAGCAGCACCACCACCACCACCCCCACCACCTCCAGCACCACCACCTCCCGCCCGCCGTCGTGCCGTTTGCCGAGATGCCGAACGCCGCCGCCGCCGGTGGCTTCGTGCAGCATCATCACCACGCGTTCGATGATCGCATGGTGGCCGGAGGCGACGCCGGGCCGCCGCAGCTGGTTGCTTTCCCCGGTTCGGAGCAGATCGAGTTCCCATATGGAATTGAACAATTCAGAGTAAGGGAAGGTGTTAATTAATTAGTCCAATAATTATATACAATTAATTAATTCCCTGTTGCCACTTGGAGATCGAGATTAATTAATTAATTAATTAAGATCAATTAATATGGTGGTTTAATTTCCTCTGTAATTAAGTTAATTAATTAGCTTCTTAATCTCAAAGGTTTCTCTCTAATCAAAGCAAAGTTTTAACTGAGAGCCACCTTAATCAAATCAATTAAGTGTAAGAACAGAGTTTAAGAATATGTTTGATCTAAGTCAACAAATTTTTTTTTCCTTTCTTTCATTTAAATTCTCATTATTTTATAAAAGGCACATAATTAATAACTGTATGAGTGGTTGCTAAAATAAGTCTTTGAGTGAATTTTCAATGGATGAATAATATCTCGCTCGGTGTCTGACCTTAATTCTCACGCAAAGGGCTAATGTGCTAGGATAAATACTCCCCCATTTTAGTTTCAAGAGAGTATTGGATTACCCTAGAGGAGTCGCTATAAGTTTAAAACATCAACTTAGCCTATTAAAACTCACGTACTCCTTCAACACTCAAAGTCCGGCCAGCTCAAAACGTACTCCCTCAACTATATATAATTAATTTCTGGATCGGTGTCCCTAGCTAGTTTTAGGGTTAAATTCAAACCTACTGAAAATGATATATAATTAATGAAAATTTTTTGCTAGCTTAAGATTGAGTCAGAAAGTAATAGATGTGGAGAAGGATGGAATGCATATATGCATGGTTTTTGTCAGCATAATTTTTGACTTCCATGGCACTGACTCAGTACTACTCGTCGATCAGCTGACAAAACAAATCATGATCGATCATCATTCATAGTTGCTAGCTGACGATGATGCAGTACTGCAGACACATGCTGCTTTAATTTTACAATCACATAAGGAGACGACCGGTCGACAAGGCAGAAGCTAGGAGAATACTTTTTTTCTTTCAGGGACAAAGCTTTATTGCTATAATAAGGATACAGTTTCAGTGAAGAAGATGAGATCAGTACACTGATTTGACAGACATTTTCTAGTAGTAATTAAGGTCTGATAAATGCAAGCCGATCGATATATCTTTAAAATATTTATAGTTTCTGTAAGTGTTTTACCACTGCATCACAAATTAAGCAAGCGCAGGGATAGACACGCTCGATCTTGTTGGCAATAGAGCTCCATCGCATTGGAAGGCAAGAGCTTTGAAGAATAGGTGAGTTTTGTCTATTTTAATTATTTAGGAATGATTCTAAAATTATTATTTCTAAATTTATTAATTCAAACACTTTGAAGAAGAAGACGAATAAGAGAAGAATTTTTATTTTAAAGAGTTATTTGAATTTTTAGCGGTAGTCTTTTAGTTTTTTTTTTTTAAATAATTTGGGTGTCCGATCACTCACCTTGAAGAATAATTAGGGTAGCTTATGCCTCCATCGAATCAGGAAGACGGAGAAGAAGAGGTGAGTTTTGATTTTGAGATTTTATTAGATTTTTTTTAAAAAAAAAAGGTTTTTAAAATCTCTTTATGTTTGAAATTGTGTCTTTATTTCTTATATATCCTATATTCTTATTATATTTTTAAAAATTTTATAATATATTTTAATATTCAATAACAATTTAATCGAGTTTTAAAAATAAAGATAATAATATGTAAATTATTTCTTGGACCATAAATGGTCATAATAGATATTAAAGTTACTAAATGCAATTCTAATAGGGAAGTAATATAAATTTTAAATATATATATACATGCTTATAATCATTTATTACACATAAAATTTTAATTTATACGAGGTATTAAAATACTCAATTATATTTTAAATGTATCAAAATATGTTATATAATTTTTAATATTATTATAAATTTTAATATTATTTTTGTCTTCTTTTAAATGAATGTTGGTCAAAGTTCGATTATATAATAAAGACAAAACTTATGCTTTTTATTGCCAAAGTCCGAAATATAATAAATACTAACGCACATATAATGTGTAATATAATATATATAAATACGTATAAATTAACATCTCATATTCATAAATTGAATTTGATAAAGGTGTACTAGACCTACACAGTAGTATAAATGAAGGGTGATACTCGACAATCCTAATAGCAAACTCTTATAACGGACTCTCACTTATAAAAAAAAATAATTTAATTGTTTATATTAGTTATTAAACTGATAATTAAGAATATATACTACACTAACATCATCAATCCAAGGTATTTATAGAAGTTTCTCATGGTATTACTAATCCTAAAATATCGAACTAAAGAGAATCATGATAGCATATATTTTTTATATAAAGAACAACTGAAAATGATTAATAAGTCTTAGCATAATACATTTATAACTATTAATGAAAAAATTAACAATAATACGTCACAGTTAACTTTGAATAAAATATACCGTAGTTGAGTTTCGAACTCTAAATATCTGATTTATTAGTGAAAAAAAATCCTAATAACATATGAGAGTTTCGAACTTTATGTTGAAATTACTAATAATTAAATTTTAAAATTATTTTTATGTGAAAAAAAAGATATTAATATAATTAAATTTTAAATTTCATCTAATTAGTTAAAATTTAGTAAGTAAACGCGCAGGTCTAAGATTTTCGGAATTAATTTTGTAGATCAATTATTCGATTTTAAGCAAATCTGAAACCAGTTGCAATTTAATCCGTTCAAGTAAACAGGCCAA
>JBBPFQ010807124.1:0-23953 GCA_037974815.1 Kaempferia elegans
TCAATTAGTTGAAACCTAAATTGTTTGGGTTGATTAATGATGGGAAAGAATGAGAAGAGAAGGAAAAAAAAAGGTGTTCTTCATGCTCTTATATGCCACTTCTACCCAAGGATATATATAAACAAAGAAGGTGGAATGGTGAGAACTAATAACTTGATGAGCATGTCATCCATAACCAAATTCATACATATATGGGAAAATTTATTGGTCGTTTGATTTACATGTTTTCTATTTTCATTTTCTGAAAAATACGTATTTTTTAAAAATTTAAAAATGACTCTTTGATATTCTCTATTTTTCTAGAAAATACTATATATTTTATTTTAGAAAACAGAGATGGAAAATACAAACCAACACTATTTTCTAGAAAATGTACATTTTTCAGAAAATAAAAATAGAAAACATGCAAATCAAACGCCCCCTTAGATTTTTTATATTAAAACATTATTTCATTAATTTTATTACATATACAGTACTCTGTACATATCCATGATTTACTTACCATTGGCACACTAGTAGAACACCAACATGGCAATAACTACTATATCATGGCAACAACTACTATATCTCTCTGATTTCAGCTAGTCTTTAAAACAAAGATGATGAGTAGGAGCTGCCATAAAAGTGGGCTCTGTGAGACCTGGATCGGCTCACATATAGAACTCCTCCGAATTCCCCGGCAACTTGGGTGCTATCAAGCGTCGTCTCTGTCTTCGGAGGAGTGTTGTAGCCATAATGCACATTAGTAGGAGGGGGTCTCGCTGTTGGCCTTCTACTCCTCCCAAAGTAATCTAACAGTTCAAAAGCATCCTTTCCTACCTTCCCAAGGTCACTCTGTGGTGATGCCATAAAATGATGGGATTTTAGAGAAGATGGAGCTTAAGATTACTACTAATTTGCTCTTGCTGAACAACTGTATGAGGTTCTCTTTTTATAAGCAAGGTTTGGATCAATGTTTTGAAACCCGAATCCAAACTCACCTACTCAACCAACTAAAGCTATGATTGAAGACTAAATTGGTCTTATTCTGCTGGTGAAGGGTAGGCTGAACTTTGAACTGATTCCCTCTAAAAAATTTGGAACCTGCTTTTGTTGACTCCAAGTCAAGGTCTAGGTTTTGCTTTTCAGTGATCTTGGTATATATCTTTGATCACTTGTTGGCATTGATGTCTTCCCAAATTGCTTAAACATTTGTGTGAATGGAATATTTAAGATGAAATCTTGAATTGATCATGCCATGCATCATTTGATGATGGAAAAGGGTATTATGTGGATAAGTATTGTGGTAGAAAGCACTAATCACTTCTGTTTCATAATTGTGATGGTATTAAAGCTTAATTATTTGAGTTGGGAATTATGTGGATAAGTATTGTGGTAGAAGCATTAATCTCACTTTTTGTTTTTCATAATTGTGTTGGTATAAAATTTCATACAAATTTGGAATAGATTCTCTAATGCATTATTATGTAACTTTAGAAGTCCAAGTAACTTTATTGAATACTTTCATTCTCATACTTATCCCTGTATAGACATGTTTCTATCCTTATGTTTGTTTATTTCTCTTTTTTTAATTAAAAGTTTATTTGAGTTTGGAATTGATTCTCTAATGCATTATTAAGTGACTTTAAATCTGCAACTTCCCCAAGACCTCGTATTGATAGGAGTTTCGTATACCGGACTACTTTTTTTACATATACACATACTCATATTTATCCATGTATAGTTGCTATACATACATACATAGTAGTAGTGTATGGTGGTGATAGAATTTACTCGTCATAATACGGTAACTTCACATAAGTAGCAAAACACTGAAGAGTATCAACAAGTAGATTGGAACTGCAATCTTGTTAGCATGGCCATAGCCATAGCCATATGAGTAAGGATTCTCACCCAAATGTTCAGCAACATTAAAATCTCCTGCATCAACAATGAACCAAAAAATCAATAGTTAACCTTTGAAGACACACTATGCAATGCAATTTGAATTCCTCCTACCTCTCTTACTCGTATGGCCGCAACCCTCATCGAGAGTGTACTTGACAGCTCGCACAGATGCACCGTTGTAGAATCTGAAATTATATAGTATGTGATCGACACACGAAAGCAATAGCTTCGTCTCGTAGAGGCATGGACCGCCGCAGAAGTCGTCGGTCGCTTCTACAGGAACATTGAAGGTCCCTGCCGCACTCAGTCTATATGATTCTTGGCAATTGCTATACACCTTTTAATGCAAAAAGACAATTAGGCCAATGAACAAACATACAACCTACATTTGAACTATCGATCATTGAACAACTCACCACATTATTGTCGAAACATGCCATTGCTTTTGCGATAATGCCTACGGTACTGTCATCTACAAACCAACAGAAAAATGTCATCTTGACTTGGAGATTCAGTATGTGTATATATACCTGACTTGGCGAAGGTCGCGGAGAAGAGAAGAAGAGTAAGAGAGAAACACCGAGTCTTGAGAGTAGAATTGGAAGCCATGTTAGTGCCTTGGAGCATTCGATTAGATGGGAGGTAAGTTCAAGTTATAGATAGATAGACGGATTGATATAGTTTGGTGGGAAACAATTGGAGATAGTTTTGACTTAAGAGAATGAAACAATTGAGGTGGAGTAGGAGAAGATGTTCAAAGTTACTTCAACCACCGTGCATTAATTTCCTAGCTAGTCGATCGAAAGGATAGATTAATTTCTTTACAAAATATGTTTTTATTTTTTAAAAAATGTTGTGAAAATTGGTGAAATGTTTTGATATTTTTAAATTTAAAATGCTCTTATAATTATACTGACACAAGTGAATGATTAGATAATAAAATACGCTAGACATTTAAAGAAAAAACAAAATCTCAAGGTATTTTGGTAATTTCAAAAAGGCACATTACATTTCGGATCGGATCCAGCACGGCATGCGGGCCAGCACACCTAGCCAGATTTGAGCCCGAATCCAATTGGATGTCAGGCCTGTTAGGCCTATTTGGAACTATGCGGCCCAATTACCCGTTGCCATTAGAGATAAAACCCTTCTGGCCTCTTTCCGTCTCCTCGGCTCCGTCCCCAGGTGAAAAGCCCAGAAGCTTCTACGGCCACCGATCCCCTCCGCCTCGACCCCAGCGTCTCGCCGCCGGCCGGCGCCACCAATTCGACCTCCCTAACACCGCTAGTATCATATCTTCCTCTCTTGCTCGATCTCGCTTAATTTCTCTCTCTGGTGCATCTCTTTTCCCCTGTTTTTTTACCCCTTGCGGCACTCGCTGCTTAGCCGACCGCAAAAGACGCGTTGGCGTCTCTGGTGACTTCCGATCAGCCGTGCGTCGGGAAGGACCTCCTTAGATCCTCTCATCCCGCCCATTTGGGTCAGAATAGGGAAAAGGGTAGCTACCCAGTGAGACCAAGCCCTTCCCTACACTGTGAACATAACAAGTTGCTTCCCATGTCTGAGACATCGAAGAAAAAGGTCCGCGATCGCTCCGTGGTAAGTTTCTACCGACTCGATGGATACAAAAAAGTTTTTCTAACGAACATCTAATGGTGGAGTAGGTTTTGATGATGTAAACTATGATAGGAAGAAAAAAATTCTAGAATTCTTTATGTGTGGTGAATGCTTTGTCTATTAGGAGTTCAAAGGATTCTTGAATGACCTGCGAGATTGGGATTACTTGCGTGATGGTAAGGATATTAATCAGAAAGGCCGTGACAGTCAGAACAATAAGCTGGTAAATTCTCGTTTCCCTTCTCATTTCTTCAATAGTGCAATATGTCAGTGCTCATTTCGAGCTGATTTTCTTCAGTGTTGAGGAAAAGTTACCGACTAGTTTAAAAATAATGACTACTGTTATTTAAGGTTCTCCCATTTTTTATGTTTGTTTTTAATTTGTTTTGGAAATTAAGATAATTGCAAAATAGCCAATTGTATTCACTTTTATATTGGTTCAATTACTGTGGCTGTATCAATTCTCGGAAGTTTTATAGGATCATATAAATTTCCTGATAATATAATAACCAACGCATATATGACTGCATAAGAGGGTGTAGTTTCTTTACATGATAAAGTAGCAGTGTTTTTTTCTTGGGCTTATAGGGACATCTCTGTCATATACAAGTCTCATAAAAACAGTGATTTGGTGTTGAAGGTGAATAAGGGTTGCGATCAAGATTTAATATCTCAGTGAGTTGCTAATTTTGGTGCTGACCACTTGCATACAACGTTGGTCCATGGTCGTCCTAGTAGGTATCTAAGAGGAGTGGAGGCAAAGGAAGAAGGGGAAGGGGAGGCAAAGGAAGAAGGGGTGATGGCAGGAGTTATATGCTTCTGAACTGCTTGTGTCCAATTAGTTTCAAATGCTTGGTTCTTCATAGACTCTTCATTCAATTGGCTTGTTCACCATTCTAGATCTAGACATCTGACTATTTGCGAAGATCATTGCAGTCTTAATCACCATCATAATTCGTAATCACATGTTAAAGAGGAGTCAAATATCTTGTGCAGTTTCACGTTTTGAGCTTTTGTTAAGTGTAAGCTCTAGAATTTAGTGGTGAAGAGAATTCCAATTTCAAAGTTTGTATAATGTGGCAGTCTTAGACTTTTTCTATGCCTGTATTGTAGGAAATAGTGTAAATTTTATTTTTTGTTTAAATAGCGGTGAGGCAATATGGATGCCAGATATTTAACTGTTTTCCATCTCTTTGATCTCTTGTGGAACGGAAGGCTCTATTAGTATACATGTTATTTGTTTAATGAAGACCATACTGATTACAGATTGCTGATGGAAGTAAAGCATCTCGTAGTGATCGGTCTGCACAGTTTGATTACTTGAAATACACTGATCCCATAGGCCAAATATCTGGCATTAACTCTAATGATCAAGTTCTACCAGATGCCTCTTCAGAAAAGGAGTTGGTAAGAAATTTTTAACTATTTTCATTATTGCAGTTTCTCCTTGTTTGTAAAGCTGGACTTTCTCATAGAGTTGTCATCTTTCTGTCCTGCTTGTAGGGTAACGAGTATTTTAAGCAGAAAAAGTTCTCGGAAGCAATTGACTGCTACTCTAGGAGTATTGCACTATCACCCACTTCTGTTGCTTTTGCTAATAGAGCCATGGCATATCTTAAACTTAAAAGGTAAGTTTAATGAGATTAGACTAGATAAATTTGTTTGGTGCAAATTATTAAGTTATTATAGTTGTCTCACTATCATGCATATTATGATTTTTCTTGAAGTTATATTTTATATTGTGAATCAATATAATGTTATCATCACAACACTATTTGTTAAATTTCTCCTATTGTTTTCCTCAATTATGTTTCAAGATCTTCATTTCTTTGCAATTTGACATTTTTTACTTTACCCTTTCAATGCATGATTTGATCAATTTTCAGTTGCTGGTGTTTCAATTCGTGGGCTCTTTGCAAAATTAGTAGCTAGATCACTCATCAGTTTTTCTTTTCAATCATCAATATAACATGGAAGTTTTTCTATCTCTTCATGTTCATTTTAAATCCCTCTCACATGCTGCTCAGTTACGGCATTCTCTTGGTTTTCTGAGTTCAGATAGATTCTTAAAGAAGTATAAACAAGACGATTTCCCCCTTTTTAAATTTCTCCTTCTTTTATATTTGATTTTGTATATAATGTTCATTAGATATGAAGAGGCTGAGAGTGACTGTACTGAGGCCTTAAACTTAGATGATCGTTATGTCAAAGCGTACTCCCGACGTGCTACTGCCAGGAAAGAACTTGGGAAGCTTAAAGCAGCTCTGGAAGGTAATGAAAACTGTTGTATCTCAGTGTATCCCTTTATTACAGTTCATGCATAACCGAGTCAGTTTATCTTGTTTCTGAATTTGCTGATGATTAAAGTTCTTATTGCAGATGCTGATTTTGCTGTGAGACTTGAGCCCAATAATAATGAAGTCAGAAAACAATATTCTGTGACAAAAGCTTTGTATGAGAAGGTTTCATTTTTTTTCCCTTTCCACATAGTGTACTCTTAACAAAATAGCAGGATTTCTGATATTTTCTTCTGTCATAACCCAATCACTAAAAAAGTACAATCTTTAATACCCTTTTAGATGTAGAATGCTGCTTCGATGCTATAAAATCAAATAGTTAAATAGCGCAAGTTAATATAAGTAATACATATCTATCAATGTTCAGAAATTGCACTTCTAAATCACTTAACTTTGAAGTACGAATATCAAAACATAGTAAATGCAAGTAAAAAAACATAAACTGGAAGTTCGAACTATTACCCATGTTTTAAGAATAATTTAATATCATTTTGTTAAGATTTTCATTCCTTAATCCCTTTCAATAGACTTCTATTCATTAAGATATAATGGCAGTGATAATCCTACATCTTATGCAAGATCTCATCATGGTTTGAATTTTAATGAGTATTTTAGAATTATCATTCCTTAATCCCTTATGGGATAAGGCTTGGTTGTTGTTGGATTCCTTAATCCCTTGTCATGCCACCAAGTGTATTTATACAGTTGAAATGGAATTACTTCAGTCACACCAGCAGTTGAATTTCCGTATAGTGTCTCTATTCTGGATTGGTTTGACATGTTAATACTGAAATATGACAATTTTTATCAATTCTAACCTTAAAAAATAATAATAATAATAAATTTAAAAATAAAAGCACTTGTCCCTTGAAAGAGTGAAATGTATCTTTGTAAGCTCTTTTTTTAAAAGGAATTCTGAATTGATCTTTACATTCCATGCCCAATAGTCTTATGACAACTTACAAAGACTATTGCCTGGTGCTGTAGGAAATTACTAAAAGGAATTCTGAATCCTTAAAATCAGTCAATAAAGGCAGTGAACCGCCAGATAGCTTCCAAGCAAAATCAAAAATTGTCAAGGATGATCATCTGGTATCAAGCAAAGCCCAAAAGGTGGCAACAAATGAGCAAACTTCTGGCTCAGTGGTATGTCCTCGTGGTGATTTATTTGTGTTAATTGTTTGGATGGGCAATAATCACATGCAAATGTGATGGGAAAGAAAACAACAGATTCAGATATTGAGCTACTTGAGTTAACATGTGAAAACTGAGGCGTCTTTGCCCATTCATATTCACTATCCATCATGCTTTCATAATTTTGTTGCCTGAATTCCTGTGGGTCACATTTTTAAGCTATTAAATTTGATGCTACAAAGACAATGCTAGAAATTTAAATGAGCTAGGAGTCCAAATTGAACAACATTCTAAATTGTTTGGAATCAACTACAATTAGTTGTAGTTCTTAAGAAAAAGTGATTGTAGAGCATTTCGACATTTACATTATTGCAACTCTGGCAATTTAAGTTTCTTAGCTGACAAGTGACTTGATAGTGTTACCTCTCAAATGGTTATCATTACTTGACCATACTATATATGCTAAAACCTACAGTCGATGCTAGTATAGTAATATGAAGGTTGAGGCTACTACCACCAGCTTCAAACTTGCAAGAGATGATTATTGATGAAAGACCAAAAAAAAAAAAAACCTCCTATAAATTTATCTGTTCTGTCTTTATTATCGTTGGTAACTTTAACTCTGATCCCTACTAGTTTTGAACCTGTTTCATCATTTTGCTTGAATTAGCTTTCAAGTACGGTGTAAGTGAATTTATTGTTTTGTTTATATTCTTGCAGCGGCAAATGATCCAACGGACAAGTGAAGGTGCTCAAACAACGTATGAGCTAAAAGAACCACTGCAAGATGTTGCAACACGTGCTGCGTCTCGAGCTTTGGAGTCTACAGCTGTTAATCTTACTGCACCAAAATCGGCTTATGAATTTGAGGTTTTATGGAGGACTCTTTCTGATGATAGTGCTCGCCAAATGCACTTGCTGAAGGTTTGCCCCGACATACACATGCATATTTACTTTGCTTTCAAGGGACTTGGAATACAATACTCACAATCTTTCTAATGTCTCTTCTTGTGAAACCAGATGATCCCACCAGCGACACTTCCTCATATATTTAAAAATGCTTTGTCCGCTCCTATTTTGGTCGACATCATCAAATGCGTTGCCACATTTTTCAAGTAATCTTTTGATTTTAAGAATCTTTAACAATTATAATACTTTGACTACATGTTTGTATTGAGATCATGTGTTCCATTTTTAGGGAGGACAGTGAGTTAGCTGTTGGTATTCTGGATAATATGACCAGAGTACCACGTTTCGACATGCTAATGATGTGCATTTCGGCTAGGGACCGATCTGGTGAGCTCAAATGTTTAACTTCCAATTTCTTTCAGCTAATGGAAAAGTATGTTAAACCTTTGGTGATTCTTACTATAAAATTGCTAACCACAAATAATTAAACTTTGGGTGGATACAGAAATTCATCGCATGTGGGGCAATATCTCCTCGTGCACCACTATTCCAGCATCTCGCCGAGAAGCATTAGCACAGCTTCGAACCAAGTACTGTAATGGCGACCATATGCATGTGTCAAATGGTTTGTTAAAGTGAGGCGATGTATGAGTTCATCTTTCCAGAAATTAACGTATGACATGAACATCAGCTGAGGTCACTTGTTGTGTTTGTCAGTGTAACAAAAACTGGATCGCGTTTTCGTCAATAATTTGATCCACGTTCTACAGGGAAGGCACTTCAACAAGCACAGTCTTTGTCAATGATCATAGATATGTATGGTAGAGTACTCAGGCAAACAGAACAAATAAGAATATTAGTTTAAATTTCAATAGGGATGAGTATTTTAGAAGTTCATCTTTGAACATGAATAAGTTGTATTGTGAATTTATCTACATGAACTAGAGAAAAGTCTATCTAAAAAAAAACACAGGACAGCTAGTTCTTTTGTTTTCTCAATATTTGGTTTGTTTTTTCTCCGAAACAATACAATTGAAGGCCCGCCAATGTACACTTAAAACTTCACATACAATTAGAAAGTTTGTTAACACTTTCAAAAGTAGTCATTGAACAATTTAAAAGGCCTAAAATCACGATGACATGCATTTTATTAGCTTCATTGGCGTCTTCCATCATTCAAATTAAGTTTTAAGTACCCGAGTAGCTTAAATATCTAAAAATCAAATACCAATTTAAAAAAGTTTTCAGAGAACCAAATTGATCCTCCTAGAATTAGTTAGCTTGCCAACTACAAATATAAAAAATAATAAAAAATAATAAAATTTTATGGATAATTAAATCTGATATTCTAATACTAAAATTAAGACATAAATCTTTGTGTGCTTTGGAATGTCCAAACTTAAAATAATCTAAATTTTGAATGGGATTTTTTATTTAATATTATGAAATAAAAATATTTTATTTATGAAATTTATGTAAAAAATACAAAACATTAGTTAGGATTTTACTGGTTTTTTACTATATTAATGTCTTATTCAAAATCAATCGATTAATACCAGAAAAAACATCACTAGGGAACTCAACTAAAAACAAGATGCAATATAAACCAGGAAAACATTTATATTTTGCTTCAACATAAAATAAAATTTAAAAAGAAAAAGAAAGCTGTTTTATAGGTTACCATAAACTCATTACTCAAGTTATTGAGAGTGCAAGTGACAGTCTAAGCAACAAAATCTTTAATACATAATAGATTAGGGGCAAAAAAAACAGAATTTAACTATATCAGAACTTGGTACCTTCAATGAAGTTTGATGCAGACCATTTTGTTTCCAAATCCTCTGGTCATTCTTTGTTGTAATAATAATATGCATTGAATTCTATATAACTTCACTAAATAGGGTCCAAACGCTTTACCCGCTGAATGAAAGCGCAGCTAGCTAGAAGCTCCCCATCGACGTTTTCTAGCGGGTCTTTGTTCCTTAACCTCTGTTGAAGCTTGAGTAGTATCAATCTGAAGATTTTTCTCCTCTATTTGTTTAGGAGCAATTGGTTCTTTGAACCTCTCCCTACGTTTTTCCATCTTTGCTAGTGCCTCCAGTATGCGATTGTTGCAGCATCCCCCAAAGTTGTTGGCATTCGTAGCCGTCTCTTTGGTGTGTACTTTATTCACTTCTAACTGAGCCTGCAAGTAAGTCTTCACCACAGGGAAGTCCTTCGGAATTCGATCACTCGGTAACAAACCAGCTGCATGATCATCATCACTTTCTTCAATCAGCTGGCCCTCTTCAATTTCATCATCTTCATGATCTTGGCCAGCTAGTGTTCCACTGCCTACGCTGATAACCGACTTGAATCCATCTAACCGCTGATGCTTTCTTTCAAGTTTTGACCGAGCAATCTCTTGATGACGGACGCCTTTTGAATTCTTTACCTTTCTTCTTCTTTGACGTTTTGCACCACTTTGCCTCTCGGTTACCGTTTTATCTGGATTGTCATCTCCGTGGAACTGCAACCATAAAAGATTAGTATCTCCATCAGAAGAATCATCCTATGAGCATATCTATTGTTTGATTTCTAATTTGAAAAACTCAAAAACCATAGAATGCAAAGATATAAACAATCGTTGAGGACTTGTAGAATGGAGAAAAAGAGATGGATAATGCACTTTCTGACGAGAACCAGTGTTAAAAGTCTTTGCTGGTTCACAAGAATAAAAAATAGGGTGAACTCATTTAACATAAACGAGGATATCTCAATCAAAAAAAAAATCCCAAACGGGAACTTTTTAGCATAAGAAAATCAATTAGCAAACAACTTGAGTTAAGAATGTACTACATCTTTGTCTAAATAATTCATAAAGTTTTATTCAGAATAGAAATTATGAAGTAAAATTAATGCTAGAAAGAAATATAATAACTAATTGTTTCATCGCATTCCCAAGTAAGTAAAATTTTCTCTCAATCCAACTTATTAGTCCATCCTTCACGTTTAAATGCCAAATCTTTCTTCTAAGAAGATGCCATAATTTGACCATTGTCATAGAAGCTCGAAAATAAGTAACAGTTCAGGCCGGATATGGTAGGCTATGCTAGATTCACTATAGTAAGATGAACTAGAATACAATAGTACGTGGGAATGAATTGTCATGAAAACTAAAATAATGGAACTTGCCTTGTTTGCACAAACTACTGGGAGGATAAGGTCATGTAGTGCATGATAGTAAGCACACATTGAAAGGAATTAATCTGGCGAGGTGAAAGATCAGAATCTATATCAAATTGACATTGTCAGGTTATGGTTCCCAAAGGCAGTTTACATAAATGGATTTTCCTTTTAACTACTCAATGGTGGATAAATGTACATTTGAGCCCCCAAATAGTCAAGCCTCAAAGGTTTGAATTTCCCTAGACTACAAAAGAAAAAGGATAATGCCAAGCAACATAGACAAATTATCTCCTTCCTAATGATGAATGATATAAATCTCTACTTAAAGGTTATTTGGCAGAGGAAGACCGACTAAACTCTGATAATATATCTACAAGGCACATTCACGTATTGTGAAACTGGAAGGTCACAGATCTTGCAGCAATTAGCTCTAATCGAATCAGATGGGTAGAGGTTTAGACTAGTGATTGGGCACCTTTGTTTAACAAAGTAAATTCCCACATCTATAACTCCATGAAAGTGAAGAATTAAATACTGAATAGGCTAGAGAACAGACACGATTTGTCAAGAATTTAGTATTATGATTTATTCAACTGAATTTTACAAGAGGAAATGAAATTTAGGCTAAGAAGTTTGGCAGTCTGAGGAATTTTGTTCAAAGATATAGATATACGGCCCATATCAACTATGTTCAAGCAAGCATTCATAATCAAGTGAATCTCTCTCCTTCTATACCACAGTCCCTACTAAATGGAGAGTGCATATACACTTAACCAAGACAAATCTCCAACATAAATCCTATTATGCATGAATAATCCTGCATCAATAACCTAGTGCAATACAACACAATGAACTATCATAAGATAAAGGAAGGCACTTCTCACCACATCATTTACTGCAGAAGTGCATATGAAAACATAATATGCACTATTAAGCAGATATTGTAATAACCCATGGTTTTCATGGAAAGGTATATGAAAGGCGATAGTTTGTTCAAGGATTGATGACAGATCACTGGATCAGCCATGAGAAAGAACTAATAATGTCATTTTAAGCATATCAAAGGGAACTTAGGGAACATTTAAAAAAGTATTAAAACAGCAACAAAAAAATTGTGAAATTAGTAATGAATATTTGTTTAGTAACACCTGCACTATCATACAAAAGACCCATATTCATGCACAAGATGAAAAACATCAACAACCACTCCCAACTATCCACGAGATGAACTAAAGACAGACAAGGTGATTAAATGAAGAGTCCATGATATTTGGGATTGATTGAAATCTCATAACATGTAGCTTTTATATGATGCATGGGATTTCAAAAGATCAATTATCATCTTCAACTTCTGCTAATATTATATTCTCCAAGTGTACTAAATTAATGATAGACTGCAACATTTGTGGGAAGGGACAAATGTGATGGTTTACAAAATAATAAAAGCGTCCATTATTGTTCAGACTTCAGATAACATTAAAAAAAACACACACATTCTAGTATCAAGCAACGATGAAGGATCAGACTGGTAGGTTCCTTTAGCAAAATTTGAATTTAGGGTATTATGAGGACAAATTGTAAGAAGGATGTGTTCCTGTCAAAACCACAAATAGGTGTTGTACATCTGATAAATAACGGTGTATTTTGGTATAATCTCCAACAATATATGCATTTGCTTGTCAGAAATGAGCAAGCATTGATCTCAGCACCTAGCAGTCTTTCTTGTGGCAATATTGTTAAACCTGAAATGCATTCATATCAGTGAAGAAAAAAAAAAAAAGAGAAGCTCCTGCCAATGCGGAGTCCTGCGGAAGAGTCGGGCCATATTGAGCTATATTCATATAACTAAAAAAACATGAGATAAAATAAAACATATTTTTGTAAACAGTTAGATAAGTTCTGATAGATCATAAATAATAATAGCAATAAGTTAAGATGATATGGATAGATCAAATCCCAGATTACCCAGGTTGAGTGACATACTTAAAAAATGTGAATGGCATGCGTATTACTAACAATATGACCTTCATGAAGGCTCCTGATGGATAAAATTTATCCAATCACCCTCAATTAAATAGCGGACACAAATTCCTGTTTCCCAGATGCTTCCATTGAAATCACTTTTCAACAACAGATGGAATCCAAAATACAAAAATTATCTTAACAAGTTGGCAGGCAAAAACCAGCATGATTATCTATGAACATGAGTACTCTCGGGCTTAAATATTGTTGAATATAGGAGTAAAGTGAGAATGAGAGTATGCAACTCCACCTCTTAGTCCTACATTGTTGAGGCTTATCAAGCTTGCTTGGATACAAAAGGAACCTCATCTATTGCATTTTGAGTTGGATTAAACTCCATCTTGAGTTCTAACATGATATCATAGCCAGTCTCTTACCTCCATTGTGGAAAAGTAAGCATGTCAAAGGGAGTAGGAAGCAAGGAGATGATTCCCACATTATTGAAGATTATTAAACATGATTAGATATCAAAAGGTCCCTCAATTAATTGCATCAGCATATTAGTAGGCATTGGATTCCCTCTTGGGCTTTAGGTATCATTAAAGATTATAATTCTGAAGAGTGATGCAAGTCATTGAATACACCTTTCTTAAACTTCCAGATAGATGAGATTGCAGATTCTTAATGGTCAAGATGATATTGATGGAGACAATCTACTAAAGAAAAGATTCATCAACAAGCTTCTAAAGATTATTAACTTGGGAGTAAGGACTAATTGATATGCACAGCATGTTAAGGGTTAAAAACCCCAAAGGTTTCTAACAAATCAAGTGATTTACTGAAAACTGTAGCATGAAACTCTCATGAAAGATACTTTGTACACATCTCTATGGGGAAATAATGAAAAGACTAGAGAAAGAACCTAAGGATGTGTTTGGTTATCTTTGTTTTCATGTTTATTTTCTGGAGAACGCACATTTTTTGAAAAATAGAAAATGGCTTTTAAACATTCTCTATTTTTTCAAAAAATACTATCTATTTTTTTTAGAAAACAGAAGTGGAAAATATAAACCAAACATTATTTTCTAGAAAACACGTGTTTCCCAGAAAATAAATAGAAATCATGCAAACCAAACACTCCTGAAGTTCTTATTCTTAAGAAATTAATGAGCTGTCACACTGGTGCATTTTAAGTTAGCAATTGCTGTTTCAATTCAAAGCATAAACTGCAATTTCTTAGATTGAATCTACTTATTGGTTCAAAGAGAGTAACAGAATGTCAGTAAAAGGTGTTCTATGAACTAGCAACAGTAACAACTCTAATAATTCACATACTATTGAGAACGAGAAGGAACCAAGTTGGGTTTACCTTTTACCTGCTATTTGCAAGCAGAGCAATGTCACATATGACTCGCTTAGCACAATATCTGATAATAACGCTACTCGAGCAATATAAAGACAGCAATGTAACTGAACCAGAGCAACTAAAAGAAATTGTTATTGTTTTGTTAGTCATCCATCCAACACATTTACTATCAACAAGCATGTCAAGCTGACAGGAAAACGATGAGCCGTTCTAGGAATTGCGCAAACTAATATGCATTATGCAAAAACAATTGTAAATACTAAATGATCATGTAGTTAAAAAAATGTTCACCGAAAATGAACAGACTACATGAAAAAAATAATGCAATAATTCTGGAGTTCTAACCAAAATGCATAATGTTTTGAAGTACCAGGTAGCAAGTCATAATACATAAATAAGAGGGAAAAATTGACATTTTGATTCTAGGAGTATTGGCAATTCTACCACAAGCATGCTGGCACTCGGTGGTTCCTGCCTATGCTAGTATTAGAAAGACATAATTTAGAACTTTGATATAACAAAATTGAGCATAATAAAATTGACATTTTGAATTTTTAATTAATATACTTGAGGCACACAATAAGAGAAGATTCCTGTAGGGGTACTGATATTGGTCCTGAACCTTGATCCTGATATTACATGAAAAAAAAAATTGCTACTTAAGAAACAATGAGAAAGAAGTGTTCGCTACCTACTTAAGAACAAATTGCCTTATCCTCTGAAAATTTAAATGTGGAGTGATCAATTGTTCATCCAAGGAGAAGCTCATGAATTCTTTACGAGGTAATATAATTTGAGTAAAAATGAAGCCACCAAATACTGTAATGGCAGATATATTTAAACTGATACAAATACAGTGATACAAAATATTAGACTTGGTCAACCCAAGTTTTACCTTTCCTTTCACACCATTCACATGCAAATTAATAGGCTCCCTATGCTCTAAAGTGCCCAAGTCATGCCTCTCCTTGTCAAAATTCTCCAACAAGGATCTACCACCTCTTGTAGACTCAGGTTTGGTGCATTCTTCAGTGATTACTTTCTTCCTACCACTAAAATGTACATGATCTTCAGAGTAATTGTAACCAACAACATGATGGTTTACATAAATTTTATCCATTCTTGAATTCTTTACAAAGCTGGGGGATTGTTTATCCATGGTCAAGCAGGCCTGCTTTTGATGCCTAAGATAAATTTCATCATCAACAAGGTGCTGTAGCCTTGGCATTGCACTTGCACCAGAGAATTTTATATTCTCATTAGAAAATGAATCCCCATCATCTCTTCTAAGCATAGGGCAAAGAGCAACATTTCCTTTAACATATGAATAACCTTGATAGTTGATACTTCTCGAACTGCTGTCATATTTATTTTTCCTATATTTTTTGTTCCTGATGGGAAGAGATTGCTTATCATCAACACACTGTCCACTTGATTTCAAGGTTACAGAAAACTTATTTCTTTTGGTACTGGCACCATAAAGACCTCTTTTTTCTCTTGTCACATAATGCTCAGCATACCAATTCATTTCCATAGCTTGACTTTCATTAATCTTGCTGCGCCTTTTTAAGTTGCTTAATCCTCCAGAATTTTGCAGTGCATGTCTAGAAGATTTGCCACTGAACAATTCTTCATCCTCACTTGATGAAGCTATATGTTTTCTATATCTTGCATTTGCATTGCAGCCATCTCTGAACATAATTTGCCGATCTGATTTTCTCTTGTGATGCCCCGAATATGGCAATTTTTCCAAGATGAATGAATCAGATTCTGAAATTAATTCATCAGAATCCTCACAAGGATCATTTATTAACACTCTTTCATCATATCCCTCAGAAAAAAGGAAGTTTGTAGAATATGTTCTATTATCCTTTGGTGGAACTCTTTTTGGATGAGAACAATCCCTTTCTGACAAGTTTCGCTTGTTAGTTTCATCATAATTAGCCTTCCTGTGGGATACTTCAGTCGAAGCTTTTTTACTTGAATTGTCAACAGAATGTTCTGGGTTTTTGTAATTACTTGATATTCTATGCCGGTGTTCAATATCTAAATGTTTGCCAGCATCAGTATTGTAACCTTGTTTCCCTTTTCTTCTAAAGCCCACTTCAAATTTGTCAATACTATTCTTGCTTGAGTTGTAGAACAAGGTAGAAGCTTCCTCATTAAATGCACGATACTCCAACTCAACCATGCTGTGAACTTTCTTTTGATTATGATCTCTGTAAATCTCAGGGGAGAGGCCAAGGTCAACTCTGTCAAGCTTCAAATCTTTGTTCCTTGACTTTGTGTGGTTCGTTTCATAACTATTGGAGTAATAACTGTCAGACATATTCGATTCTTGGAGTTTAGCAACTGAGTTCGATGATTCCTGTTTCACAATATTAAGAATCTTCTTTGAACAGCCTGGATATTTAGAAGATTCAGAAAGACAGTCTGACTCTGAAGAACTTATGTTACTATCTTGAGAACGAGATATTGCTCTCTGTATACACACATTTGAATTTGAAGGAATTCCTGCATCAATTGCCCCAGAGAAGCCTTTAGGATTTGCTTTGGAAGTCTCCAAAGAGGGCATGATGGTGCTACATGCTTGCCCACCCATATTTTCACAATTCGGACTGCACAAAGAGGAAATTTTTCTTTGAAAAGAGAATCAGAAAATTCATTTAAAGAAGAAAAAGTTTTCAATACATTCCTTTATTAACACCATATGAATCAAGAATCACTAGAATCAACTAAATAAGAAGCATCTCCAGATTTGCCAATTAGCCTTAAATGAATGCATAAAAATGATAATTTCAATTTCTGTAAATTTGTAAACCTAGTGCACAGTTGAGTAAAACTTATGTCAAAAAAATCATGATAATCAATGGGTGTGTAAACGAGGCAAGCTGAACCGAGCTTAGCCGTATTCAATCTTTGTTTATTTACTACTTGTTCAAGCTTGTTTATTAACATTTTTATTGTATCGAGCTTAAAAACATTATTGTCCAAATTGAGTTAAACATTTATTTAATTAATGAAACTTATATTATTTTGTATTTTTAACATATTATAAATAATTTAAAATTATAAACTTTATAAATTAATACATTTTTTATGTATTTGAATAAAAAAATAAGAACTAAATTTTAAATTGAATTTTACCTAAGTTAATAAATAAAATTCATAAACTTTGGTATACACGAACCAAGCATACTGGAGTTCAAACTTATTTATTTTATATATTCATAAATATTGAATGAATATAAACAACATTTATCCACCTAAATACCAAACTTTTCCATGAACATCCGGTTCATTTACAACCCTACTGAAAGTACAATGTTTGGAACTTCTTGCACACCAATTGGGTTATTCAATCAAGCTCACTTCAGTTATCATTCCTTTACTAATATGCTATCGTTGATTCCAAACATAAAATCCAGGAAATTTCATTTGTGTGCATCCCTATTCTTATTCCGGGTAATCGTACAAGCCTGAAAACCTAAATTGCTTGACCAATAATGCCTGAATTCCTCCCAAACCTAATTTTTTAAAAATGCCAAGAAGATACATAGCAGATAAATTATTCTTACCAAAATATATGACAAAGTCACAAATCAAAAACCCTAGATAGATATCATAAATAATTTTATGGAATCAGAGATCAATTAGAGATTTGTATGTTATTGCTTGCCTCAAATTATTTTCATACATAAAAAACCACTGCTTATATATCCTACAGATAACTATATAAATTATATGAAAACTAATATGTGATGTTATATCATCAACCAAACACAAAACAAGAAAGTTGAGTGATCACCTTTCATGTAGCCCATTCCCATATCCTAAGCAATGTCCATTTCTGTTTTCAACATGTCCTGATTTTTCTGCTGGACAATCCTCAAAATCCTTCATAGCCACCTATATCACCAAAAGAAAAACACAGAGTTGATATCAATATATTGAAATGTTCAAAAAAAAAAATCCTATTGTGCAATCATAAAAAAGCCACAAAGTTTTAATATAACATCTTCAACAACATATTTAGAAACATACTTGTATAACTACATCAGAGTCCCTATGTCTTGGTCTCTTTATATCTATTGAAGGTACACGCTCGCCAATACCATGTTCCACCTGTATTGCTCTACCCTTTTTCTGGGTTACATAAACATAATTAGAATAGACAATGGAACAAAAGTGTAACAACTACATACCAAATGAGACATCATATGAAAGTGGATCAAAAGGAAGCAAAAGTTCACTTTTAACATACCATGTCAAACCATCTCAGTTTGTGATCAAGATTGCCATTGGAAACAGAAGCCTTTTCTCTGTTTATGTGATGAACATATTCACACTCGTAACTATCATTAGTTGGCATCTGCACAAACTGAAGTACCAGATTTGAGAACCATTGAATGCAACATCTGGACGATGACAAAACTAAGAATGATTTCCCTGAACTGGAGTGGATATTATACCTGATTTGACCTAGATGATTCATTAACAGTAAATGGTTCAGACATTTCAGCTTGCTGCTGCCTAAACTGATCCTGAAAAAAAAAAAAGCTCAGATTCATTCAAATGGTCAGGCAGCTTCAGAAAGAATATGAGCATGATATCAACCAAAATTACCAATTCCCTGCAGTAGCTTCTCCAGCTTTCTTCATTTAGGTCAAAATTGAAGTAATCAGTTATATCTACCCTCGGCCGCCTCCAAGGCTTTTGCTCAAGTGCTTCAATATTGATGTCAAAAATTGTCCTAGAAATTGTCAACCAAGGACGATCACGTCTAAACTAGAAAATATATCCAAACAAATATATCAAAATAAAACAACTGACAGGCCTCTTAAAAAATTCAATCACGAGAAAAGCAAAAAACTGTAGCCATTATGGATACTACATTGATAGCAGACAACAATTCAGAGTGGATAACAAAACAGGTGATAGCAATACAAAGAATAAAAGTAAACACCTGACTGATATTGAAATATACACAAAAGTTTCAGCTTCCATGTAACTAAAGAAGATGCCTTAAATTTTCTCAATTATGGAGCTACACAAACAGACCTTTTTCTAGGCCAGAAAAGATGTCTATTATGAGGTGTTGACAAGATACATGAATTGCAGGATGCAGAAACACCAAGGGGTATGGTAAGCTGATCACAGGCACCATTCTGTGAGACTGAAGTTATTGATTTGGTTGGAAATCCTCCTATTTGAGATCTTACACACTATGAAATGCAAACAAGATATACGTTAGAAGTCAAAAATTGCTGCAAAATAGACAAACTTAGTAAAAAAAGCATATAAAAGAGAGTAACCAAGTTTAGTGCTAGAAAGAATTCATATAAAATAATAAAGCTTATAAGAGTGAAATAAATAAATAAATAACAAAAAATAGGCACACTAAAGGAATTTATAGGTTGTACCTAAAATGTCCTACACCCTTAGAAACAGTTTCTAACTATCAAAACAAGGTTTACTTATCTAATTCATATAAAGCATTGAAATACAAATGTTATGCAGCTCCAAACCTTAAATCGCATATTCTTCAATCTTCATGTTCACATTTCCAGTGCCTTTGTGGTTCACATGACTCTATTTCCCTATTTATGGCGTAGCAATAAAGTATACTGACACACCAAAATTATGCCAAATCCCCATTTATGATCAACATTACCACATCAATAATATATTATTCGCCAAGCCTGTGCAAAAGTGATGTCCTTCACAAGTAAAGGAGCAGTTTCCTCTTGAGCATGCAAATTTCTAAATTCTCATCTTTAACCCATTTTTTCAGCCCGACCTTTAAAATAAGTATTTCAGTCAGAAACATACACAAGTCTCACTAGTAATAAAAATGACCGAACTTAACTTAGAAAGCATACAGCACTGCCCTTACTGAAAAGTGGAACTCAATTAAACAACCAATAAAGAAAAATACCCAATGTATAACAGAAACATAAAGAGGAAAACACTGACTCAAGAGATCACTTGCACCAAAACTTTTGAGACAAAATAGTGATGCAAGCATTTAAAATTGTACCCAACCGACCTGACACGCACTTCTATTAGCACTTCCACGTGCCAGCCCATCCGTGATGGGCAATTTTTCAACTCGCTTAAGGTTATTTTTCCGATGTTGACTGAACTCAGTAAGGATCACCAAATCCCCGTCCTCGTCCTCGTCCTCGTCCTCTTCTTCTTGGCACCACCTCGCTCCCAATCCACTGTTTCGTCTCTCCAAAGCCATCATACGCGAGCAGTTTGCTTCGTTCAGGACTATATGGAGGTCATCTTCGCTCTCGCTCTCGACTGCCACAACCAAATCCCCGGCATCATAACAACTCGCCGGCCTCTCACTGATAGAATCAAGCTCTTTTCCCGAGCACGATCCCTGGGCGATGGCAAGGCCGGCGTTCACTTGGTCATCGAGGTCAGCGTAAAGCTCTTCGAAATCATCCTCCACCGATCCCATAGCAACCTAAGGAAGCGAAAGAAGTGATCCCCCTGGACTAAACATGCGACCGCATAACGATCAACGGGATTATCGAAGACTGCGAGCGTGGCTTCAGATCAAGGAGGAAGAAGAGAAACCAAGTGATCGCCATGATTCTGAAACCCTAATTCGCTACGGAGATACGATCGGCGAAAATCGGCGGACCCTGCCGCACGGGGGAGAGAGCGAAGATAGAGAGACTAGTTGCCAGGCTTTCGCTGAAGATTTTTTTTCTTTCTTTAATAGCGTGGCGTTTTTAAATTTTCATCCTCCCCAAGTTCAGAAATACGTGAAACTGCTCCCTCGCAAAATAAACAAAAATGTGTGCTTGTGATGAATTCTAAGCCTCACATGTTAATCCTCATGATTTAAAAAATTTATGCCCTTCTGAATCCAAATTATTGAAAATAGCTTTGATTAAAATTTTATTGAGAATTTTATTTCCATCGATTATCATATTTTTTTATTTTTTAAGATAATTAATCAATAAATTTATAATATATTACATATTTATAATGTAACTGTACGATCGTTGCAAATTCGATAGAGAAAGTGAATATTGATTGTTCAAAAAATAGAGAAGACGTAGTGAAAAAATGAAAAATAGAACACGAGCGGTTACTTGGTTCGGAGCATGTGTCGACTCCTACTCTAAGGTGCAGGTCCCGCTGTAACATATCGCAACAAATAATAATTAAATAATTATTATTATTGGAGAATTTACGATAAGGAAATTTTTAGGAATTTTTAGATATTTTTCTGAATTTAATCGGAGCTTGTATGATAAGTTCACGGGGATGAATAAATTAGGCTTTTGAAAACCTGTTTGGAATATCACAAAAGTGGGAGTTGATTGTAATTATAACCTAGGGTTTAATTGCATTAACCTAAGTTAAAACCTAATCTTTATATAAAGGATATGTCCCGATCCTTTAATGGCCCGATCTCCTCTCCCCCTCTTCACCGACTTCCTCAAATCTCCCGATTCATTCTTCTGCCCTCTCGATCCGGCGTCGCCCTCGTCGATTAGCAACCGGCGGCTGAGCTATCATCTCGACCATCATATGCCAGATCCGATCGGCGACCATCGACGGAGTCATCGTCGCCCTCGTGCTGCCAAGTCTGTGATCATTGTCGGGTTACTTTAACCCTTGGAGTCGTTGCGGCCAGAAGGGGAGGATCGACACATATCGACCCTATAGTGTGAGGTTCGATTGGGGGAGAGATCGTTGCCACTAAGAGGGTGCGTCGGCTGCGGATCTCTAGCAATCTAGTTCATCGCCGCACCACCTTCAGTATCGGAGATAAGTTGTTGCCATCGGAGTAGGATCTCGGGGATTTCTAGTGGTCTGGAACGGCTAGCCATCGATTTCTTCTTCTCAATCTCAGAGGAGTATACCACTTCACTCTCTAGATCTCATAATCCAAGGTAACCCCAAACATAACATATGTTTAGAGCTATTGATGTTGGTTTGCTGCCAATCAGAAGATCTTAGTTCTTGTAAGTTCCAGCATTTCCTGATCAATCTCCAATACTTTTCCACTCGAAACCTTCTTTATGTATCCTGATATTGGTTCTGAATACTCTGTCATTCCGTAGTCGATTTTGTCCTTTTCCGATTCATTTTCCTTTCTGCCTGTTGATTTTTTCCTAAAAAATGGCCTCCTCATCTAATCTTCCCGACGTCTGGTATTCCACCGCCATTTCTGACCTCACCGGAGGCGATATGGATGCCCTCCGGTGGACTTATTTTTCCCGAGTCCTTTTCTTATATAATCCCGTCCGGCAACCATAGACCTCATCTTCCGCCGACCGACTATACAACTTTTTTCCGAGACCAATTCTTAGCCGGTCTGCGCTTCCCTATCCACCCTTTTTTCACGTAAATTTGTAACCATTATCACATTCCACTCAACCAACTCGCCCCGAACAGCTTCCGCATACTCTACGGTCTGGTTGTGTTGTTTCGAACATACCAGATTCCGCTCCGCCCAGACACCTTCGAATACTTTTGCTATCCTAAACAGTCCAACCCGGGTGCTTATATCTTCCAAGCCCGATCGGGCCATGTATTTTTCAAGAACTTGCCGACTTCCAACAAAGGTTGGAAGAGTCATTACTTCTTCATCCGACTGGCAGAGCCCTTCCAATTCCGGTCGGCATGGCTGGCCACTCTTCCCAAGCAGCCCAAACCTCCCTCTTTCAAGTTTGAACCCAATTTTATTAACATCTGCTCTATGGTCGGCGGTCTTGAATTCGATGTGAAGAAGTTGCTGGAGGAAGGCGTTCTATATGTGTTCGGACTCGGCCCCGTTAGGACGTGGATGAGCGACTCCTTCAATAAGTTACTCTACACTCTTCCCATTTTATTTTGCTAACTGATTCTTCTTTTTTTTGTTTTGCAGGCAAAATCATGTTTCGTTCATTCTTGTCCAAGGACGCCGACCTGCTAGCACAGGAGATACTCGACCAGCGAGCAGTGGCAGAGATGGAGACACAAGGTCTGCTGTCGATCGGCAAAGACGAGGTTACAGAGGGACTTGGTTCTGGGGACATTCCATCTAGCGATGTGGCGGAGCAATTTGAGCAGATGGGCCCCGCTCGACCCTCCATGGTGCCCATTGCTATTTTTGACTCGCCCCGATCGGCCACAGGGCAATCACACAAACGCCAAAGAGAAGCCTCTCCCCTGGCCCAAACTCAAAGCCGCTCCAGCCAGCGCACCCGAACGGCTACTCCTTACCGGTCGGCTCCCCCCTCGCCTCGTGGAGAGGAGGCCTCCATAGGCCTTCAAGTATCCCCCCTCTCTTCCATTCCTCCGCCGACCGACCATCCTTCTACAGCAAGGGTTAGGCAGGCCAGCAAGAAGACCTCCCGACGGCCTCTACCCCGGTCGGCACTTCATCACAGCCCACTCAATCCAGTGAGCAACCCACTCAGTCCATGGAGCATACCCCTCGGTCCAAAACTTCAGCGAGCAGGACGACCATCTCCCGGAAGGGCAAAGTGAAGGTTACCAGCCCAATGCCTACAATTGATCAGATGTGCTCCGACTCAAGCTTTGAGCTTCCGAACAATTTCCAACTCGCCATTGAAGGTCCTATGGCGCAGACTTTTGA
>JBBPFQ010807442.1:0-12852 GCA_037974815.1 Kaempferia elegans
CGATATATTCTTCCGTCACTTCTCATCCCTCGGATGCGCTGAACCTGTCGACTCGCTTCCTGCGACGTCATCCTTCTCGTCCGCAATGTCTTTAACTCAATTTCTTATGTTCCTAAGCTCATGCACATTTAAACACAATGTTAAAACACTACATGACTTAATTAGCCTAACTTTGTTGATTACATCAAAACTAACTTGGAGTACTAACAATTCCTATGATGTATTTTACCCTTCATGGGTCTCCACCTCATCTTGATTTTGATTGACAATTCAATATGACTTTTGACCCACGGGACACATGGGGACATGAAGGAAACTTCCACATCAATTCACAATGAATATCACACATTAAGGCTATATTTGGTGAAGGGCAATCAGTGTTGTAATGTAATAATTACATTACAAGATTGATTACCTTATTTGGTATAATTTTAAAATTATAATGTATTGTAATCTGAATTATAAAAGGGTAATAAAGTTTTGTAATTTAAATTATAAGGCCAACAACATATAATCTAATTACATTCCAAGTTTAATTATTTTATAAGTTTGATTATATTACCCCTAATCAAATATAAAGAATGGTTTTCTTTGTTTTCTTAAAACGAAAGGGCCGGGAACAAAGAGAGAAGAAAATGAGGTCATTACACTAATGTGTGAATGCATGAAACTTTTCAAGTAAGACTCAAGTCAAACAAATAGTAAGCTGAAACAAGTAGACATATGAGAAATCAAAAGGGGCCGGAATCCAATAAAGTTTGCTTTGGATCTTCTAAATGTGGACAAAAGGCAAAGCCCAAGGCATTAATTGAGAGGGAGAGGTCGGCTTAGCTTGCACAAGCCATTGTAGAGGAGAGCTAGTATAGAGGAATTGTGGCAGCTGAGAGGAATAGATAGAGATCCAGGGATGGCTCCAGTGGGTTTACCACCTGGTTTTAGGTTTCACCCGACCGACGAGGAGCTCGTAAACTACTACCTCAAGAGGAAGATCCACGGTCTCAAGATCGAACTAGATATCATCCCTGAGGTGGACTTGTATAAGTGCGAACCCTGGGAACTTGCAGGTTCATATCTGTTCATATATATATATCTCTCATGTGCATGCATGAGAATACATTTTTATGTGTGTTCTCAACTTAATTATATATATATATATATCGCCATCTTCATGAATTTCCCACAGAGAAATCATTTTTACCAAGTAGAGATCCTGAATGGTACTTCTTTGGCCCAAGAGATCGAAAGTATCCAAATGGATTTCGCACAAATCGTGCAACTCAAGCAGGCTACTGGAAGTCAACTGGAAAAGATCGACGAGTTTGCCATCAACATCGAGCTATAGGAATGAAGAAAACCCTAGTCTACTACAGAGGTCGAGCACCACAAGGCAGAAGGACTGACTGGGTCATGCATGAGTATCGCCTCGACGACAAGGAGTGCGAGGATACAATGGGGCTTCAGGTGCATAATAAATATAATTAATGCTCATTCTCCTTAATTAGTATGTTAATCATCATCCATCTTAATTACAGGCAGATTTTAGGTATTTTAATTAAGAATTTGTTTCTCTAATTTCAGTTTAATGCATATAATTAAGTGATCAGAGGGTACGTGGGTTATTATGCATGAAGTGCATGCAAAGTTAAAGATGGTGTGGTGGTTGCTTATTGCCTTTGGTCCCTGTGTCGTAGACTCTTAATCCTCCATTAAAACTACATGATTAATTAATATATATTTATAATGTAATTGTCAGACATTAGATTTACTTTGTCCTAAGTTATCATAATTAATTATATAATAATTCAATCTACATAGAAATTAATGCATTAAAGGAAGCACAATGTTGTCGGTGCAGGGTGGCTAGCTAGCTTTCCACTTTATTCCTTGCTGCATTCCAACAAGGCATCCTTACTCCTCCTATACCTAAAGCACTTCTATATATTTTAATAATAATAATATATAATATTTATTTTAATGAAATATATTTGATATTACATTGATTATGATTGCTGTTGCTGATCACTTGTTCTTGTAAAGGATTCATATGCATTATGTCGAGTGTTCAAGAAGAATGTGATATCCGGCGACGTCGAGGAGCCTCATGGCCAGTGCAGCTTAACGAGCATGGCTGAAACCTCCGTCGCCATCACCGCCGTCGCCGTTGCCGGGTACGAGACTGCGTCGTCTCCGATCGACATGCCGGTCGGATCGCCCTCGTGCGCCGACGACGACGACAAGGACGACGCCTGGATGCAGTTCATCACCGACGACGCTTGGTGCTCAAATCTATCAACCAACGAGGCTGCCCAAGAACAAACACCCTCTTCCTGCGTGGCTACTGTTAACTAATAGCGCAATTAATTAATTACCGTATAAACTCTGATTTTAATTATATACTCTATTATATATTAACTATTAATATCAAGATTTGGGGAATTATTCTAAATAAGTAATGGAATCAGTATAAGTTATTGTATTAAATCGATCTCCTGTGGATCGATTCACTTCCGTACTCAGCTTGTTTTGAGTCTATGGGTCACTCGATCACTGTATTTTCTGTAATTTTCTCTTTTGTTTATCTTTTTTTTTTCCCTTTTGTGTAACTAATAAATCCAGTTAAATTCTTCTTATACGGGCTGTGTGTTTGTTTCGTTCAAAGAACACTCCACGATTCTAATTAAGAACTAAGACAAAAATAATAAGACATGATTTTACCAAAAGTAGAAAATTAGCTACCAAAATACGGCCTTAATTAAGCTTAACTGAAGCCGGTTAATCAATTCGCGCGGTCAAGATTGGTCAACTCGGCCCTCCCTTTCCTCCCGACCACAATTCTAATAGAAAATACGTCCAATGACGCATCCCCGGATTTCCATTCTCTTCTTCGAGGATGACGAATTTTTGCAGCTCAAAATCGCATTTTTGATCGGTAATGGGCAATTCATGCCGCGGATCCTACGTCGAGAGCAAGTACTTCCAAAGCAACAGCAGCGCCGGCCGCCCTGTTGATCGGTCCCTCTCCTCCTCCTTCTCTTCCTCCGGCTCATCCTCCATCTGCGGGGGATACCACCACCCACGCTTGATTGATTCTGACTCGCCGCCTCACCCGGCCGCGTGGCCCGACCGCGAAGTAGCCATGGCCGCCGACACAACCTGGGTGCTCGGCCACCGGACCGCGAACCTCCGAGACCTCTACACACTGGGCCGGAAGCTGGGGCAGGGGCAGTTCGGGACGACGTACCTCTGCACGGAGATGGCCACCGGGAAGGCGTACGCGTCCAAGTCGATCTGCAAGCGGAAGCTGGTGGCGAAGGAGGACCTGGAGGACGTGCGGCGGGAGATCCAGATCATGCACCACCTCTCCGGCCACAAGAACGTGGTGACCATCAAGGGCGCGTACGAGGACGCGCTCTACGTGCACATAGTGATGGAGCTGTGCGAGGGTGGCGAGCTCTTCGACCGCATTATCCAACGCGGCCAGTACAGCGAGCGCAAGGCGGCCGAGCTCACCAGGATCATCGTCGGCGTCGTAGAGACTTGCCACTCTCTCGGCGTCATGCACCGAGACCTCAAGCCGGAGAACTTCTTGTTGGCCAATAAGGACGATGACTCCTCGCTCAAGGCCATAGATTTTGGCCTCTCAGTCTTCTTCAAGCCAGGTAGGTACTCATAATTTTCTCCTGATCTCAATTCACGCCAGTTTTGAATTAATTTGTCAGTAATTGTTCTAACTTTCTTACATCTGCATATTATATATCATTTGAAGGATATAAATAATTATCTGAGCGGTATGTTTTCTTGCAAGTTCAGGTCAGATTTTCACTGATGTAGTTGGCAGCCCATATTATGTAGCTCCTGAAGTACTAGGGAAGCATTATGGACCAGAAGCTGATGTTTGGACAGCAGGAGTGATCTTATACATATTACTTTGTGGCGTACCACCCTTTTGGGCAGGTACATTAATTAATTAATTAATTCTGATTAATTTTCCTTCAGTGATCGTGTTAATTTATAAGTAATTATTAATCTTAGTCTTGTTAATTATTTTCATGCAGAAACACAACAGGGGATATTTGATGCAGTTCTAAAGGGAGTCATTGATTTCGATTCTGATCCATGGCCAATGATCTCTGACAGTGCCAAGGATCTCATAACGAGGATGCTTTGTTCCCGTCCCTCAGAACGTCTTACTGCTCACGAAGTGCTCTGTATGTCGATCATCTTAATTAATTCTAACCCGGCCGGCCAGATTGTCAATGATGGTGAAGTTAATCGTTTGATTGCCTGATCAGGTCATCCTTGGATTTGCGAAAATGGAGTAGCTCCAGACCGTGCACTAGATCCTGCTGTACTCTCTCGACTCAAGCAGTTCTCGGCCATGAACAAGCTGAAGAAGATGGCTCTAAGAGTAATAGCTGAAAGCCTTTCCGAAGAAGAGATTGCTGGACTTAAAGAAATGTTCCATGCGATGGACACCGACAACAGCGGCGCAATCACATTTGATGAACTAAAAGAAGGTCTAAGAAAATACGGTTCGAATTTGAAAGAGTGCGAGATTCGTGCTCTGATGGATGCTGTAAGTGCATGAAATAGCATCCCAAAAATAATGAACTTTAGTGACTTTCTCACAATTGGAATTAATTCTTCTGATAAAATTAATTAAACATGCAGGCAGATATCGACAACAGTGGCACCATCGACTATGGGGAATTCATAGCTGCCACAATACACCTTAACAAACTGGAACGGGAAGAGCATTTGGCTGCTGCATTTTCTTACTTTGACAAGGATGGAAGTGGCTATATCACAGTTGATGAACTTCAGCAAGCTTGCAAGGATCACAACATCACTGATGTTCTCATTGATGATATTATCAGAGAAGTCGATCAGGACAATGTGAGCAATCTTTTCTACAATTATATATATACATATATCCTGTATTTATCTCTTTGTGTGTTTAATTAGGTTACTGATTTCGTATCTCAGGACGGTCGCATCGACTTCGGCGAGTTTGTCGCCATGATGCAGAAAGGGAACATGGGACATGGGAGACTAACTATGCGCAGCATGAGAAATAGTTTGAACATGAGCATGAGTCCTCACTGATCACTTCACTACTAACCACACTCTGGTCGATCAGGTGTTTAGTCCCAAACGAAAACTTTTCTAGTGAAAATTAGGACTTTCTATACAAATATGAAGAATGCTGCAAGGGAGAATGATGATCGATCTTTCAGAAGTGAAGTACTTATAAGAATTAACCCTTCTCCGTGGAGCAAAAGTTTTATGTTTATTTACTCTTTTCAGGATTTTTCAGGCCTAGTTTTTTCTCCTCCTTTATGATATCTATTCTCATAAAATCATAAAACTTGATTAAATTTGTAAATGATTGTAACATTGATATTTGTTGTATATCTGCTGTAAAATTATATATATTAATTATATGAGCAATAATATCAGAGAAAAATTTAACATATAAATTTATGATCATTATTTTCACTTTTTATGAGTTCATCATTATCATTTTTATGTGTATATCCTAAGCTTTTCTATTAGATTTTTTTTTCAATACATATCATTTTTCTAATTATATATACCAACAGAAAGTAAAATAATCTATTTTTTTTTTTTTGGTATATGTATGTGAAAAAGTAGATTTATTACAATTAGATTTCTAAAAGATCTATCGCTGAATTTACCAATTATCCATTAAATTTATTTAATTTAAAAAGCCACGTGGAAAATTCTCCCCGACGGTTCCTCTATTTGCTCAACGGCTATATTTGATGCCTTGAATTCAAATCAAAAGGAATTCCGTTTCCCCTTGCTGAAGCACTTTCCTTCGTCGCCGCTCTCCTTCCTAGGGTTTCTCATCTCCGCCGCTTTGTCTGCCCGATAGCCGCCGGTAGCTGCGATACGTTCGTCGTTGGTGGGGTTTTATTTCCGTTTCTGCCTCCGCTCTCACCGAAGACGATGGATCTCTCCCCCGGCACTGAGAATTACATCAAAGAATCCATCGAGAGCTCGCTGGGTCTCCCGGTCTCCGTCAAGAGTCTCAGCCTGAAACTGATCGCCTCGGAGGACGCCCGGCACCGCCTCCAAGATCAAGTATTTGTCTTGGAGGAGCGCCTCAAGGAGTCGGACAAGAGAATGGAGCAGTACAGGGTTTGTATTCTTTGTTCCCTACTCTGATGTTTCTTGGTCTTATGTGAGAGGGTTCGCTTCTTGATTAGAAACTTTTCCTCCCTTTGTTTACGCATTTTATTTTGATTGATAGGCGGAGGCGAGCATGAACGCCCAGGGAGTGAGGAGATGTGTGGAGGAGAAGGAGATGTATGCGGCAAAGTACGGTGATTTGTTGAATCACTCCCGCAAGTTGGAGGAGGAATGCTCTTTATATGAGCGTGACTTGGAGAGAATCATGGAATCGTGCGACGAGTTTGGGAAGGAGAATGAGGAGCTACGATTGAGGCTGCAAGGTGCTTCTAACGTAAGTGTTGAATCCTTGCGCGTTATTTATCTTCTTCAGGGGAAAATACCTCAGATTACACGTTGCATCATATTCATATGCAAAAGAGGAAAAGGAAAATTAAAGATGGCCTAGGAAAATTAAAGATTTGTTTTTATGGATGTGAAAACTAGAAAACAAAATCTAAGCACGGACGAAATCAATTTTTTTATTTCATTCAAATATATAAATTTTCTGGGGAAATGTTTTTGCAGACGTTTGCAGATTGTTTTCCAGGCTTTGAGAACTAGAGAAAAAAATACCCCAAATATGCACAAAATTACAATTATATCTTATTTATATTAAAAAAAACTCCCAAGTGCTACTTTTGGATGGAGTAAATTTTGGTTTGGTCATGTAGTTGAGTATATTCTTAGTGTATTCAACGTATGGTTTGCTCGCTGAAGCTAATGTATCAAACATTGTTGATGAACGAACTTCACACAGACCCTGTATCATAGAGTGTTGGGATTGCGTTGCAAATCCAAATAATTGAGGATGACTTGTCACAGAGGAAGCAGATTCATTCTCGATATATCGGAAAAACAATACTAGTATTGCTGTATGTGGACAGGTAATGGGTGCGTCATTCAATATACTGCCCAAAAATATATATGATTAGCTTCAACACCCATCGAATGAGGAGGAAAGAATCAAATTCTTTTGTTTGACTTCATTCGAGCATTCAATTCCAGGGAAGGCCATGTTTAATCTGTTCAGTTTGAACCTACTCCGTGTTGCCTTCTTCATGTGCATAGGAAAACATCAAAAGCTATGAAAAAGAGTATCTTTTCCATAATGAGGATCAGGTTGTGATTTTTAGGGAATTTTCTTTGAATTGCTAATCTAATCTCATAAAATTAACAAGCATGGATATGCAATGCAACTTAGTATAGGACTCACTGGTTCATATCTGCAAACTATATTGACTGGAGCTCGCATGCAATGTTTCAAGTTCAAACTGCAGTTTCATTGTGAAAGCTTGATCATGCTTGGTTAGGCACGATAAAATCATCTGATAGCAGTAGTATATATTTATATTGTTCTCCTTAAGGGGCCAATTGTCCAAGCCTTTCTCTGAATCATGTAACATTAACTTCATTTCTGTGTAAGATTTAACTGTCCATAGCCATGCTGACATACAGAAAGTTACCTGGTTATAGTATGTATTTATGCAATTCTGCTTGAGAGACCAACTAGTCTATTGTTTCATCTGATCCGTTGTCATTTGTTTTATTTTTATGCAAGAAAAGGCCTCCATTGCTTGGCTGCTTTACAGAAACTGATGTTGTTCTATTATTATCTTCAGTTTTGCTTATAAAATTTCACATCATGTTTGATGTTGCTTCTTATGTTACATTCATCTGAAGATTTTGTTCTCTTCATGTTTCTGACTGTTATGCTAGTGGACACTTCCTGGCTCTCTTGACAGCCTTTGAAAGGGACTTTTTTCATGATTAACAATTTCAATATTTTGATTTGAAATGCCATGTTCTCTATTTTGATGACTGCAATTATATTGAAAATTTACTCATCATTCACTATTCTTATCATTGACCTAATGCTTAATATTTCTGGGCTCTCTGCCCTTGAAATCAATTATTTGTTATTTAGGAAATTAAAGCTTGTATGCCTAACCTAACTGGTGCTGTCTTGAACCATTTAGAAATATATTCTCTCAGTTACTACATATACGTTTGTTTCTTTTGATAATCTATGTAATCCTTTCTAATAGCTGGAATCATTGGCTACCGAAATTGAGTCTCTGAACACGGACAAGGAACATTTAAGGATAAATCTTCACAGAGCTGAAGAAGAGGTTTTAAATCCATTTCATCCTTATTCTGCCTATTCACAATCCATATGATAAGTAATCTTGTGTTTTACATATCATTCAAGGTCAAGGTTCTTTTCCAAGAGAACAAAATGCTGGATGAAGAGAACAAGAGGCTGCTAGAATTACTGAAAAGAGAGAGGCAACAACAAGGATCCAACAGCCACAAGCGTTCCGCAAGTGCTTCTGCTAAAGTGAGGATAACATAAATCAGATTTTTCAGTTGTTATCTAAAGTATCGACCTGTTTTATCATGATTGGAATGACAATTTTCAATTTTGAGGACTGTTTCTTGCCCTATTATCACGAGGATACAAATAAAATAAAATCAAGAATGCTAATGCATCTTTTTTTATTTATTCAGGGTAAACGCAAGTCAACTGCGGATGATGGAAGTCCTCTTGGACGAAGGATTGATTTTGAATCTGCAGATTCTTCAAGACTGCCTTTGTCACCAATCCATCAGAATTCTTCCGAATCTAGAATGCATAAGAAGTGAGAAGCCATTAACGTTCTCTTGAAGCAATGTTCTCTAAATTTGACAACCTGCTTGGTGTGCCCTTGTTGAGTTCAACAATTGTTGTTCCTTGTCCTACTACGAACTGATAGTTTTGATTGTTCATATATATGAAGTTCAGTAAGATTGTTTGCTAGCTTTGTGGTAAAAGTTCCTTAGAATTTGTGGTCTTTGTAAAGATTGAACAAACGTCCTGATTGCATCATTCTGGTCTCCGTTACTTGACTAGATTATGAACATCCAACATGTATGTGTATTAAGCAAAATATGAGTGAATAGGGATGTTGAATGTTGACTCCAAGGATGAGTGTCAAAGTATAAGAGGTTTGAGAATTGCTATTTACAATACGGTGATTTTATCATATGCTTTGGTAGATGATATCCATACATTCATTAGGCCAAACTATGAATATTTAATTTGTCTAGCTATTTAACTAAATAGTTAGATAAAAAACATTCTAGAGCCAAAAAAAATATATTTTATATAACAAATGCGAAGAAACTTGAATTAGGTAATTTTAAATAGGAAATTGGAATTTAGAGTATCCGTATTTGTAAAATTTTTATAAAAGATTATGCTCCGCTATATCACTGTGACATCAAAAATTAAAAACCTCTCTAATAATTTTAATATTTATAATTATATTAATTTAAAAGCAATGTTCAAGACATGCAAAAAGTATAAATCCGGTCCGAATATTTAGAGGTAGAGTTTATAATAAAAAGTTTATAACATACACCCTATACTATAAACCCTCATTGCAATGCTCTTTGAATTCTATCATTTGTTAGCAGGAATTTGATATGCATATATTGCTCAACATTTTTTTTGAATTAATAAAATATTTGAAAAATCTTAGTATAACATGAAAGTTCAGATTCGTGAAGTCGGAATTTGATTTTACTAAATATTTGAATCTTAAATTCATATTTTACAAAAGTTAAAAAAATTAGCTTCATACATTTTTTATGAAAATTTGTTTAAATTCTAACTGTCCCCACAAACATAACGTAAACTACGAAAAGGATCAAATATCATTTTAGTTGAACTAAGCTGGGAAGATCAATTAGTTAACTCTCTATTTCTCTCATTTTTATTTGTTCAAAACATAATCAATAGAAAAACTTTAATAGCTGGAGATGAAACTACCATAACTTTAGCACCAAAAATACTGGATGCCCCCATTAGTTCAAGCGATATTGCTTTTACTTAGATCCCGAATGTCTTGAACATGCTGGCCATTGATTCCTCTACTGAGATAAGCCTTGATCATGGTGCTGTAGGTGATCTTGTCAGGGGTACAACCTTGGGCCTTCATCATCTCCAGCACTTCCTTCATCTCAGCCAAAAGCCCTGCTCTGCCATATGCATCCACCAAGCAGTTGAAGAACACCACGTCTAGCATCACATCAGAGTTCTCAATGAATCTCAATACAGCCTTTATTTTACTCCCAGCACCAACCCTTCCATATGCTCTGATAAGTGAACAAAGTGTAACACAATTTGGCTTGATCCCTTCCGACTTCATTAAACGAAAGATGTATTCCATTTGTTTTAGATCTCCTGCCCTCCCGAATGCATCAATGACAACGTTGTAGGTCACCAGTGTCCAGGAAAAGTAGTACTTCTGCATGTATTCCATGACCGCGCCCATCTTCTCATACCTTTTGGATTTGCCATAGGAATCGAGAAGTATGTTGAAGGTCTTGATATCAGGTGATATACCAGAACTTTGAAACTTATCATAGCACTTCTCCATCGTCTCAAGCTGCCCACTGCCTCCAAATGCTCGAAGTGTTGCATTCATTGTCCAAACATCAGGTGTGCATTCTTTGTGGGAGAGCATTTCCATAAGTGTCGATTCCATCTCCACAAACCTATCAAGCAAGGGGGAAAAGAACCAGAGCTGAGTGTTTGTCTTCCTTCTCAAAGACCAAACAAAACTATAAAGAAAAACTGCAGTCAGCTAATTGTGGTGTGAAGTTGTTTTAGTTTTATTAAGCATATTGGTTCTGCACCATAATGCTTACAAGCTCTGACATGTTTTCTGATTAAAACAAACCAAAGTTCAGTGATAGATGGTCTTTGGCAAAGAGAGAGAGTTCGCCCAGACAGTCAAGAGCCAACAGCTTCAGGTTAATTAGGGTGATGAAAAAAGAGAAAGCAAAAATTCAAGTAGAATTTCTAAAGAAGTGGCTGCCTAACAAAACAAAAGCATTTGATGAGTCATTTCACATTCCCTCCACTTTTGATTCCATTCTAGATAACCAAATAGGCCCTAACTATTTACCTTCCAGCTTTTCCATAAGCATCAATCAGAGTGTTGTATGTTATGGTGTTTGGCTTAATACCCTGGCTCTCCATATCAGATAGAAGAAGCTGAACTTTGTCAAATGCAAAGACTTGAAGACAGGATTTTATAAGAATGGAATATGTATAAACATCAGGCTGGCAACCATCAGTAACCTTCATCTTGTTAAGCAGGGCAAATGCTTGGTCAAGCAGGCCACTTCTACTGTATGCAGATACGAGAGCAGTATATGTCTCATGGTTTATGATGCAACCTTCATCGACCATATCTTGGAAAAGTGATTGGGCTCTTTCAGGCTGTTTGCATTTCCCTAACATGACAATGAGTTTTATGTAAATGCTGGAATTAGGCCTATACCATAATTGCTCGCGAAGAAGTTCAAACACCTATAGCAAATGAAAATTAGTAGTACACTAAGAACTATTGTAGAGCTATTGTACTAAGAGAAGAGGAAGTAGAAGTAGAAACTATTGTGATTCTATGAGTTTCAGATTTTGAAGACAAGACCTAGGCTATGTAGCTTCTAGTTTGTCTCATAGTCATCATGAAACATTAGATGGTTAATGAGAAAAGATAATGAAATTAATTGAACTATAAGTATACATGGAAAACTACATCTTACACTTAAATTCACAATCAAATTTCAATGTACATAGCAATCCTCACAAAACCATAATTGAACTATGAAGCTTGGTTGGGTATGAACTCAATAATTTATTTTAGAGTGGAAATGGAAAAAGGCATCAACTACAACTCTTTCATGCATCAATAACCAAGTCAAGATACACAAAATTAGCATGATTGGCAAAATCCAAAAGACAACTATTTCTTTCCATACAACTTATTTATGGTGATACACGGACAAAAGTATAATACTTGATACAAGTATGAATCTACTTGACAACCCTAAAAGCATTTGTTCTTACAACCAGAAGCCTTGTGCTCAGTCACATAACCTACAACAAAGTCATGGGAGCACAAGATTCTTTAAGAGTTCTGAGCTGAAACTTTAGACTATTAAATGATCAACTATAGCACTGTAGATCCAGCATTTTTTAGCGCAGAAGATTGGGAGAGCACTTACTACAGGCGGGCACAAAGGGGTCTTAGAACTTATAGTTTTAAAACATAAATAATAGGGACAATCCTAATAAGCACATATAGTTATATTAGATTTCACCTGAGAAATGATGAACAAAAAGTAGAGGTTCACTAATATTCAGCAAAATCATGAAACATCCATGAACTCAGAGTTTTCTTGGCAAAAGACTAATAGCACAGCAAAATCATCAATATCGTGAACTCCTTAGCAGATGATTATATAATAAGAACCCAAAATTGCTCAAAGTTTCTTTATCTTCCTGCTCTTAGCTCTTAAGTCTGTATACTGGCCTTTAATTCTCAAAAGCTGTTTCAATCGCGGTGTCGTTGGCAGTCGAGTTAGGAAATGCAAATCTGAGAGCAATGATAGCCTGATAGGTGATGGCTTCAAGGCTAAATTGTGTTCAAACAATAATAGTCATGCTTTATTTAATCATCTTTGTGTGCCTAATATGCCGTAGAAGGCTATCTATATATTACTAATCAAAATTCATCGCCAACAAAAGCACTATACTACCAAGCCTTATCCCACTAGGTGGGATTGGCTATATAGATCATTTTACACCATTGGGCTCTTTCC
>JBBPFQ010807548.1:0-12850 GCA_037974815.1 Kaempferia elegans
AGTGAGGTTTAGTAGTTTCATTTTTTACAAAAAAAAAATTCAATAAAATAGTGGGACTTATGTGAGGTTTTATATCATCGGATATAGTTTGCATATCACGAATATAAATATTCAAACTGTGGGTGCAAATTGAGAAAAATACTAAATTCCGTGGGTGGGAAAGTGAAATTGACGGACGGGAAAGATATTCCCGCCTGTAACGCCGCTTCGTGTCGGAAACTCTGATATATATCACATAACGTATCAACGCTTTTTCTCCTAAAATGGTTGTTCTTCCTCCTCCAAATCCGATCGGCCTTCCCTGGTGCGAGCCTCGTCCACTTTGCTGGTCTCACAGGGCTCCTCTTCTTCTCCTTCCAGTTGCAGTGTCCTTGCGATCGGGGGATCCTTTTTCGTGATCTGTTTCGGAATTGTGGCATCGGCGGCAGGGGATCATTTCTCGGATCAGACGAGCGTTGGTTGATCTGCTTGGACGGATCGAATCTACGCAACTCGCCTGACTCTTTCTGTCTGGGGATAGAACGGTGTCGCGCTATTTTGTTTTGCAATGGCCTTGGTTCTTCTGTGATCTTTGATCTTGTCCAATTGTTGGGAATCTGTCTGTTCGAGCTCTTTTGAAATCTAGATTTTTCCAAGGGGGATGGAGTAGATGAAGAATCTATCTTTCTTCTTTGTTCCGGAACTTTATGTTTGTGTGTTGATTTGAAATACGTTGGAACAAAAAACGGAATCTATCACTTACCGAGAAATTGATTTTGATAGCACATTTGAGCTGCTTAGCAAAATGAAATTTGTCATCACTTTATTTGTCCTGTGGTTGTGAGTCGGACGCATGCACACATAGGCTTTCTTTGAAAAGGAGATATGCAGGATTCTACTGATCAACATCAAGTTGTAGAGTCACCAAGAGGAACACTGCAGCAATCTCTTCGCCGTTTGAGTGGCAAGAAGTCTCCAACAGTAAAAGGTCAGCTTTCATCTCCAACTGTGTTTCCTGAAAAAAGAGGCAAGGCAAAATCATTGAAGAAGACTGATGCCAGTATCACTATTGATGTTTCTAAGAAAGCAAAGCCGCATGAACACAGGATCGATATTGGGGATGAAAAATCTGATTTGTTAGGATATGTTGTTTTCAGCGGGAAACTTACTTTGGATAAGAAGGTTAAAAGTTCCAGTGTTGATCAGCAGCAGGAGCCAGGAACTTCAATCTCTAATGTATTTGAAGCAAAACTTACAAGCAAAGCCCTGATATGGGGTTCTAGTATTCTTAGCATCAATGAAGTTGTTTCTGTAAGTCAGTTGCTCTATTAGGTTACTCTTACTCTTTTTTAATTAAAACCCGCCTTAGATTTATTTAGTTGTAATTCTTTAGGTATCTTACCATGCTGGTGTAAGATATTTCACTATCCACGCATATCCTATTAAAAGGAAATCATGTGGGCTTTGTTGCTTTCTGAAACCACAAAGAGTTCAAAAGGATTTCCGCTTCTTAGCTTCTAGCTCACAAGAAGCTTTGCAATGGGTACAAGGTTTTGCAGATCAGCAATGTTCAATTAATAGTTTACCTCATCCCATGACTTCTAAAAAGCAGGAACCTGACATTGTTTCTGACGAGCCTCTGTTTGATCTACCATACATAAGATGTAGAAGTCCACCAAGCATTCTTGTAATACTTAATCCTCGTTCTGGGCATGGCCGATCAAGTAAAGTTTTTCATTCAAAAGTTGAACCAATTTTTAAGGTGTGTGCAATACCCTGATCATTTATTCTATTGCATGACAAAGCATGTTGCATTTTCAAATCATCAAAGCATGGACTTGATGAAGGTCATAATTTGGAATTTCTCATCTATCAAAAATTGGTAACAGCTTGCAGGCTTCAAGATGGAAGTAGTTAGGACGACATATGCTGGTCATGCAAGAAACCTTGCTTCCACAGTCGACTTCAGCACATGTCCTGATGGTATGTTGCTAAGTTCATTCAACCTAATCATTCTTCCAGCCCCCTTGCTCCTTACTGTGTGTTTAAATCTTCATCTAGGAATTGTTTGCATCGGTGGTGATGGAATTGTCAATGAGGTCAGTTATTTGTTTCACATCCTGTGTTTTCTTATATATTCCTACTTGAAATTCTGTTTATATAAGTTATGAGAGAAACAATAATAGCCTACTGAAAGAACTAGATGAATAAAGAGATTGCATCTTTGGTAACCTAAAAATTGAGAACAACTTCACTAGTCTTGTAATCAATACACATGCATGTGGTCTCTTCTCGGATATGCAAGCTATGGAATCCAAATAAATGTTTTCTCATGATTATTTCTTTACTTGCACTGCTATTTTTGCGATGGTGAATGAACTGGATGTGGAAATTGAGGTCATGTTCAATTAGAAATGAGTCAAACTGCTTCAACTGAGTTCAGGGAAATGAATGCATATTTTATGCTTGGGAACTGAGAGAATTATTCATATTTGAATGTCGTGTTCTAAATGGCGGTCGCCTAGGCGGGAGGTGGACATCAACTGCACCGTCTTTACTTGAGACGGTGCTTTAAGAGGTAACACACCTCCTTCAGCCATCGTTGTGCTTGGAGTTGCCACTGCCATTTTGCCAATGCGACATGTACAGACGCGTCGCCTAAGCTCGGCAAAGAGTCTGGACGCGTCATCCGAGCCCGATGATGGGCCAAAAGTGTCGCCCGAGCCCGACGATAGGTCCGGACTAGTCACACTAGCCTAGACCCAGATGTGTCGCCCGGTCCCTACGATGCGTGATCCCGACGACACGTCGGACTCATCACCTGGCCGAAATAGGGTACACGGGTAAGTTGTAAGTTAGGGTTTAATTAGATAATTTTAGGTTTATAATTTTAATAAACTCCTAGCTAGAATTGAGATAATTTAAATAGAGTTAACTAAATTTACATGTATAGAGGTTCGATGCATTAACCATTCTGCCTTCTATTTTTTCACAATGTTTTTATTGTAAGCTTTACTTTATTTTCCAACCAATATTTTTTCTGTAATATTTGCATGCTTCTCTGAAATGATCAAATCTACTTATTTTGTAAGTTGCAGAATGTTAACGTTAATGGGAAATTATTAGGGCTCATTAAATGTATGCTATTCATCAATATAACAATTAAATTCCGGTCCTTGTATTAAGTGATTTTTACATTTGAGTTCCTAGGTCCATAATACTCTCCTCAGAGGCTCAGACTAATTCAAATATATTATTGAAACTCATCTTTTTACTAATATTCTCACATCTAGAACTCCTTAAGGGCTTGGTTTGTAAATTTGCTAGCTATTGGATCTTAAGAAACAATTGACAATTTTATTGGATTTCACTCTTTAATATGAATAATCAATCAATCTCTATATATGTTGTCTTCTTGTAGAAACTAGATTGTAGGACTATAGGCCATATGCATGGCAACTTGATTATTACAATACAATTTTTGAGAGCTTGTTTCAACTCATTTCCACTTATTTCATCCAAATGAGTTCACATGTTAGTACCATAATCATATACTTTGTCCTTGCACTTGATCTAGCTACAAAATGTGCTTCTTACTCTTCTACAGGATTACTTCTCAGAAGAACATGTGATCATTTCTTTGTATGAGAGTTTTCCCAATCAATAGGGGTGAAAATTAGGTTGTGTTGTTTTAACCATGTCAATTTAAAAGTATATAAAATAATTTTACATGATCTAATATTAATAAAACGTTCTAATACAATAAAAATGTAACAAAAAAGTCATTAAGGTTATTGAAATTATTTTAATTCTGTAAACGAATTAATTTTTTTTTCTTATTTATATGTTTGGGTCATGCTTGTCATTTCTAGTTTTGTCTTTGTCGACCATGTTTTTATCTAATTGGGTTACGATATGTTATTAGGTCATATCGAGTATTGTCATCCTACCAATCATTATTAGCGTACCCACAATTTGGAGATGGTCTCATCAAAATAAGAAACTTTCTTTGGAGCATTGTTATGATACCTTAGAATTCTTAGGATTGCCTTTCAGTGTTCATGCATAGGGTCTTACATTAACTGCAAATGAGATTTTTGATCTTCTACTCCATTATAATCAACATAGTGCTTAAAAGGCTTGAAAAATAGTGTTTGGATGTATCAAAGTGGTAGTTGAGGTGTATTGAAGTGTTAATTGAAGCATTGAACATTTTGAATTGAGTGGAGCTCTAGAGAATTCACCAAACAAGATGATGACATCATGATAACTATTTCTTTTTTTACAACTATTCTTTAAAAAAAAACATAGGAAAAATTCATTGAAGAATTGGGTTGCAGGTTTCTACAGGAACCCAACCCAATAGATCGATCACTGCTTGATGATAACTGAGGTACAGTTAGTCACCAACTATAGAAATTGAATGATGGAGACGACAAGGATTTGGTCCAACTGTTCGTGACTTGGGGGATTTTCAATTGTGATGCATTGACCTTCTCTAGGCAACCACACTTACTTATTAGAGGAGTCGGTGAACTCAAGGATGTGCAGTGCTGATGTGGAGTTCCATATGGCAACTAAGCGGTGAGCAATTATTGCAAGGAGGCATGAGATGTTCAACGTAGTGATATGGTGGTGGACAATACTATAGGAGATAGTGCGCTTAAGAATGTGTATAAGTTTGGTCCTTTGGTCTCCTTGTGGCTGGATCTTGGTATTGTGGAGATGACTGATGTGGGACATGGTCCGAGCAGCTTGCTACTCATTTGCAAAGGAAGGGAGAGGAGATGACGATTTGGTTCTTGGTGCCTGGAATTATCTCACACACAAGGACAACATGCTGTAATAAGGGAAGGCAACACACGAAGATGAGGGAAGGCAAAGATCTAATAATATTACAAACGTGATGGGGATTGCTTTTGTACCATGTTAACATTAATGGGAAACTTTTACAGATCATGACACTAGGTGGTACCTTTACCTATCTATATTGTTCATCACTTGTAAAATTACAAGTGGGTCCTTTGTATTAGGTGATTTTTACATTTGAGTGTCTAGGTCCATGACACAAAACATTGATGCTTAAAGCATTCCGCCTTCATCCTTTTCATGTATGTGTTTAGCATAAGCGTTGGATATTGATATGGTACTCTCAGCTGAATGATCTATGCCTAAACTATGTTTCAGTTACTCTTTACATATGAATACCCTTAGTTTTCCCCTTTGTAATATTGCCTTTTTTTGCTTAAAAATCTTGCAGAGCCATTTTCTCTACCTGGCGATGCATAAGTCGTAATTAGATAACTTGCTGCAAGTAGATATTTCACCAAGCATTGATTCTTTCTAAATGCATAGTTTTGTGATGGCACAGGTTCTCAATGGGCTTCTAACTAGAGAAAATCAACAGGAAGCAATTTCCATGCCAATAGGTGTGATTCCTGCCGGTTCTGACAATTCATTTGTTTGGACTGTTTTGGGATTGAGAGATCCCATCTCAGCTGCAATGGCTATTGTCAAGGTACTGTTGATACTTATTATGGTAATAACAAAAAATGTAAACAAAGGTGATTTTTATCAACTCTGTTAGAATGCAGTGCCCAGAAGATTATGAAAAATTTATTAAGAAATTTTTTTTTTCTGGTGAATTCTCAAAAATTGTACAGGTAGTTTTACTCAAGGTCTCAAATATTGTGTTGTTTCAGTCTGCATGGTGAAACATCTTGTTTTGTTGATTGACCAAAATTGACACTATATCAGGCATTGTAGTAGTTCAGCTCCACAAATTATTTTTCATAGTGAAGAGTTTTGTTTCTTCATCAAAATATTATTTCAGGAATTACCCAAAGCCATGTGGTTTGTTAGTTAACTGTTCCTTTGAAGTAGTTTTAGCATAATTTTCAACAGTGTGCTTAATATTTTGATTCAACCAAGGTTAATCGTACAAAAAAATATGTGAAATATACCAATTGTTTCAAGTTGTAATATTCTAGGTTATTATTATTTTATTGTTCAACTATTGTTGAAATTAGTTTCTTTATCTTATCAATTTATACCATTAATTGTCATGATTACAGGGTGGACTCACTGCCATTGATGTTCTTACTGTTAAATGGATCCAGAATGATATCACTCATTTTGGAACAACTGTTTCATACTTTGGCTTCCTGAGTGATGGTAACTTCATTAATTTTGTTTGCTTTCTTTATTTTATTTTCCTAACATTGTTGTACAATTGATCACGCTCCAATAGCTCTTGCCCTTTGGGCAATCTATACGCTATGCTTCCATGCAGACAATCCTTATGCATTCGGTAGTGACATAATGAAGTTGGTAGTAGCAAAATTGACCTCTCCTGAAATGAGCTATTCTATTTGTATTCTGGAGATCCTCCTTATCTTACCTGTTAAATTTCTTTGAATCAGTCTATGTATTTAAGTCCACAATCTTTGTCTGTGACTGCAACTGAACCTTAAATATTCAAACCAAAATTAGATATATGGCTTAATAGCTCCCTGCCTAGTCTTCAACATAATACGTTGAAAAGCATTTGTCCAATATATTGTGCGGAAGGATCGTTCAGCTACAATAATCATAGATCACTTGAGAACATTCTATATGAAGCTAGAACTTTTGTGGAGGGATCACCTGTTAGCATCTCCATTAGTTAATATGTATTGTCATTTTCATTAGTATACAGACTGAATCTAAGACCAATTGAATGTATAAATTAAGTTTGAATTTATTTTTGAGATGTCTGTTTGTGCTTACTTTAGAGTTCAAATCATCTGCAGTTCTGGAACTCTCTGAGAAGTACCAGAAACGCTGTGGTCCCTTACGCTATTTTGTGGCTGGGTTTCTTAAATTTTTTTGCTTACCAAAGTACAGTTTTGATGTGGAATATCTCCCAAATACTAAGGTGGCAAGTCCGGAAGCAAAAAGTTCAGTAGAACAACATAAAATTGACATGTCGGACCTCTATCTGGATATAATGCGGAGATCAAAAAAAGAAGGCCTTACGAGAGCTTCTAGTTTATCTAGTATTGATTCAATTAGGACTCCTGGATGTGACCTGGAAACTACTGGTAGCACAACTGCAAGCAGTGAGCCATCTGAGTTTGTACGAGCACTTGATTCGAAGTCAAAGCGTTTATCCTTGGGGAGAAATTTAATGGCTGAGCCAGATGAAGTCCTTCATCCCCAGCTTCACCTATCTTCAAATCCAAGCGGGCCAAGGACCAGATCAAAATCAAGAACGGAGAGAACTTGGGCAGCTCTAACTGTCACAACTGATGCCAAAAGTTCTTGGGCACCAACCTCTTTGTATGACAAAGAGGACATTTCCTCAACTGTTTCTGATCCAGGACCAATCTGGGACTCTGAACCAAAGTGGGACACTCAGCCAAAGTGGGACGCTGAGCCGAACTGGGAAACTGAGAAACAGATTGAGCTGCCTGGGCCACCACTTGACGACAATGAATTAGGGATGAAGGAGGAGGAGCTAGTTCCAAGCTTAGAGGAGAAATGGGTTGTTAAAAAGGGCCGATTTCTTGCTGTCCTGGTATGTAATCATTCTTGCAAGACTGTTCAGAGCCTAAGTTCGCAGGTGATTGCTCCAAAAGCAGAGCATGATGACAAATGTTTGGATTTGCTATTAATCAATGGAAGTGGAAGGCTGAGGTTGTTGAAATTCTTTATGTATCTTCAGTTTGGTCGGCATCTCTCTCTCCCATATGTTGACTATGTTAAGGTATGGTAACACTGTTATACCTTTGTTTTTCTATTTATTGGAGAGAAGTAAACTAAACTTCTACATCTATTTTTTCAAAGTTGCTATTCTAGAATAAAAGTTTTAATTTCCAGGAATACTGAATATGATCAACAAACAAAAGATCCCTCAAAGAAATGACAATTCTCTTTTCCCTTTTCCCTTTTCTAGTTCTACACTTTTTTCTATGTTATATCTTGTTCCTGGTATGCAGGTTAAGTCCGTGAAGATTAAGCCTGCTGTAAACACTAATAATGGGTGCGGTATCGACGGGGAACTTCATCGTGTAGATGGGCAAGCTTTGTGTTCCTTACTCCCAGAGCAGTGCAGACTAATTGGTCGTCGTGCCCAGGAACAAGCCTAAAAGCTGGACATTGTGATTGTCTTCATGTTTGCGCAAGGTTGCCCTTATCTCATCAATTTCTATGCTAACGGAAAGCTCGAGCACTTTTACGCCGATCAAACCACCAGCCGTCCTTGGCTACAGCACTCCTGTATATTTAAGTGGTTTTTGCATCAAGGTGAATGAATCCGCCGTCTTATTTACTACCTGTTTTGCTCCTATCACTATCATCTTTCGTCCATGACCGCTTCATTCTTTAATCCATTCCGATATAGAATGTTGTCTCCCTCAAATAGTCTACCAGATTGAACATTGAGTTCTTTTTTTTATTTTTAGATTTTGTTGTTGTGGTGGTGGTGGTTGCAGTAGTATTATGTACACTTCTGTATTCGAAATCTGGTACCAAAAATCATGTTGGAGGAGTTATACTATATATTGTGTGACATTGTCATGCAACATACATTTTTTTTTTGGGTGTGCAGCCAGTGACTTCAATCGTATTAACAAATTATATATATTTGCACCTCGTAGGTTTTTGATATTGTATCTTCATTTTGCTTCGTGAAATGGTTTGATGGTCTATTATATTTTCATAATCTAGTTTACTGTTATATTAGAAAATTTTTCTTGTTATAAATGATTAATTCAATTTTTTAAGTTTGTTAACTATTTTATTTTGTCCTCCTTTTTAAGGGGAAAAGTTTGTTTCACCCTTAGCAATTTATTTATTTATTTATTTTTTAAAAAATACTCAATGTAATTGTAAAATGCTTAAAACGTGTTGTATTTTTTAAAATTCTAATTATATGATGTCATAGAGACATGGACCATAATGATTGAAGTTGGCGCATTAAAATAACGGATGGGACAAAATTGACCAATCCACGCCGTTGAAATCAAATCTCAAATTTTGACCTGGTCAAAGAATTTGATTAGGCCCGATCGATTGTCCGGTTCAAATTTAATTCACCAAACCGGTTCAAAAAGAGTGTGATTTTCAACTCTCTACTCGTTCCAAGTGGCAGAATGCAAAATGTCCAGACGGAGAGAGGGTCGACTCTTCTCGTTTTAGGAATAAATAGTTTTATAAATATCTTTTAATATTTTATTAATTTCAAGAAAAAAAAACTTATAAAAATAATCCCCTCTTCAAATAAAATATCTTTTCTCTTTTCAAATTTTTAATTTTTGAAAGTTTTTTAATTATTCGGGAAAAGTGTTTTGGTAATAAGATAATTTACGGGGGGTGAAATGAAAATATGGAAAGGCTCTGTCTAGAATCTCTAAAGACTCCACACCCGATGCCATGGCGCTCGCTGCCCTCATCATCGTCACACGACCTGGCCTGTTCCTGGTTTCGGAGTGAAATCGAGAGGTGGAAGAGGTGGGAGTGGTGGTCCTCGGGGAGAGACGGCGGGGCGGGCGGGAGGGCGATCGATCGATGTGGGTTTGGAATTGGGTGGGACGTGGGATCTGGTGCTTCATCGGCAGTGCGGCGGGAGACGGTGGGGGTTGGATCTGGATCAGCGAAGAAGGAGTAGCCGGGCGGTGGCATGAGGGCGTAGTCGTCGTCGGTGTGACGGCCATGGCCGGACTCGCCCTGGCCGCCACACTCGTCATCTCGACGCAGAGGTAAAAGAAGAAATAAAGCCAGAAGGCGCTTACTTTTTCGTTCCTTAGCGTTCCGACAAGTAGCAGGTTAGAAAGAAATCGATTATTTGAGAGGGATAGAGAGAGGGATGCCGTAGATGAGCGCCCTCCGACGAACCCATACTTCTTCGTATTCGCCATCTTCGCCGTCGCCTAAGTCGTCCTGGATCCATTTGAGATCGCTCCTCCTTGTTGCCTCCTCACCTGTTCCTGATCGGTGAGTCCCCTTCTCCCCTTCTCTGCAATGCCTTTTTCAGTTCCTTCTTATTTTTCTCTGAAGCATCGATTGGATTCCAATATAAATCTTCATTCTCCGCATGCACCTAGAGAAAACCAGAAGATAATAGCTAAATGTCTTTCGTTCCTTCATTATCTTCTCACTGTCCTGTTCTTCCTCTAGGGTTTGCCAGAAATTGATTGTGATCGATGGCTGTTATTGTTCTTAAAAAGGTAGGAAAGTGACGCTAGCCCTGTTTAACGATATTTCTAGGGCATACTATGTATTATATGAGAGATTGAGATGAACAGTAGAATTCTCTTCGTCTTTCGGGATAATAACTGTTAACTTCTTCAAGGAGTTCATTACAACTAGTGCTTCCTGAATTTTATCAGAAAGAGCTGATATGTCAATTAAATTAAACATTCTACTATGTCTTCTCTACTTCTATAATGGATCTTGTTATATTATACCCGTGCTATGCCAATTTTGTGTTTGGAATTTTGACTTGTTTAGTGTTAGATCACCTACACAATACCATAAATTTGAGTGTTGAATTGCCAAAACGATATTATATCAGATAATTGTGGAAATGTTCTTTCTTTTTCTATCTTTCTCGGCACATATTAATCTTGTAAGAGCAAATATTACTGACTTGATCGCATAATACAAACTTCTGGTCACTTTGGTCCATATTAAAATTCTTGTTCACTTGTCTATTTGGCCTCCTCAGCCACCATCAATTGTTCTTTCTGTTCTCTTTGAGCTCTTGTATACTTGTCCATATTGTCCCTTCAGATACTGATACTTTTTCTTTTTCTGTTCTCTGAATAGAATCATTGTGCCAAGTACGATTGAATTCAAGTAGTATAGTGTATGGAAAACAGCTTGAATAACTTGTTTGCTCATAACTCTGTGATGATGTCATCAACCGTTATCAAATAGTATCAATTCTTTTGGTTTCAACTATTCCTTGTCACCTATTTCTTTGATCTTTCTACACAAGTTCATATTACTCAAACTTAAGTCTCTGAAATTTAACCAACAAATTATCAGCAGTCCCAATTTCATAGCATAGACAGGCCTTGATGTTATTATATTTGTCAAGAGTTTGAGACAAAGCTTCTCTTTTCCATTTGTAAGTTTGGATTGCCCAATGAAAGCACTGAACAAGTTAGATGGGAGGAAAGGGGTATATTATGCTTGAAATGAATATTACAACTTTCAGCTAAAGAGCCACTTTTTGTGCTTCCCTCTTATCGTATGTGCTGCTTGTGTACCAATTTCTTCGAGTTAGAGATTGCATCTTTGAATTAGTGAAGGGGAGTCTTGGTACAACAGAAAAGTTGTTGCCGTGTGACCTAGAGGTCATGCGTTTGAGTCTCGGAAACAACCTATTGCCAAGATGCCATATTGGCGGGAGCTTCATGCACCAAATTACCCCTTTAGTGATTGCACCTTATTTTACTGTCTCTTTGGATGTGGAAAAAGTTTTATTATCTGCCTGTGTAGTAGGATGCAAAATTTTCGGCAAGTGAACATCAGATTGAATATAAGAGTGAAATTTCCTGTCAAAACAGTTACAGCTTTTGTACGCCATCTTTAGCCTGCGCAATCTTATTGTGATATTCTTGCTTACAGATTTGATTGATGTTGTATGTTCCATGCTGTATATCTATAGTATAAAATCCTGCACTATGTGCTAATGATTATAATAAAATAATAGGATTGGTATGACTGAATGTCTTTGTAACTATTGTGTTAATTTAAGACCAGTATGTTTACCAAGGTTTTCACCTGTGTCATTGTTGACGTTCCTCATACCCACTACTCAAATCTTAAAATTTTCATTCAAGTACATGCTTTTTCTAGTAATCACCCCTCTAGCTGGTAGCATTTTTCATGTATGACATCATGGGTGCTCCTTTCACCAGACTATAGTTACTAGCTGAAATTGACATGACATTTGAATATACAGAATAAATATTTGTTATCAGTGAGAGATAAACCTGGAACACATTTCCTGCCCATGCCAGATACGTTAAAAAAAGAAGGCCGATAGGTAGTAGCCAATCTGAGAATTAGTTGGCTAAAATTGCATGTAAGAAAAAAATGTTGGACGTTTTTGCAAGTTCATTTATTCAACTTTTATTGTTTGGGAATGAATGTATCATCCTTTTTTAAATATTAACTTGTTTACCCTCTTCACCATTTAGTCCTTTCATAACATCGCCTTAGTTTTCAGAGGCAGCCTTAGGTCACCATGGTCTCGAAGAAAAAGGAAGCACCCCCTTGCTAGGCACCAGTGGAGCAATTTCTTCACCTCTGATGGAAAGCTTCGTGATGGTGGGATTAAGTTCTTAAAGAAAGCTCGTATTGTAGTAAGAATCTCCTCTAATCTAATGTCACTTTCCAATACTCATACTAGTTGTGTGATCTATTTTGACAAAAAAAAAATTTGAAGCAATTACTTGTGATTCAGGGAATTGACCCAAGCATCAGGCCTGAAGTCTGGCCTTTCCTTCTTGGAGTGTGAGGCTCTAAACCATATTTTCTGATTAGTTTTATACCTTGTTTTGCTTAAAGTTTAATGATTTTTTTCTTCTTAATTTGGGACTTTTTTTTTCCTTGACTACTAGCTTTTTTAGGGTCATATTTCATGTTAATTATCTAATTCATTTTTCTTTTGCATTTAGTTCTTATTTTAAGCTTGTATCTTGTTTTATAAAGCATTTGCATCACTTAGGACCAATGTTATTTGAGGCGCAAGGCGCACCGAGGCGCAAAGGGCTCCCTAGAGCCTGTGGCACGAGGCACGACCGAGGCGCGTGCCTTTTGAACATGAGATTGATTAATAAACTAATAACACACTCATATATAATATGTTAAATATGAT
>JBBPFQ010807758.1:0-12849 GCA_037974815.1 Kaempferia elegans
AAGTGGGAAGGAATTACTTCTTGCTCTCGGAGGGGCGCGTTGATGGCGTAGCCTGGAAAGTCTATCCGATCGGCACATTCGACCGATCGGCGTGACCGATTGCCTGGAAAATCTATCCGATCGGCATGACGGCTCAGTCGGTCATTGGTCCCATTGCTTATCAATGACCAGACTCTTCTAATGGCCGTGATGATCTGACACGTCCTTTGACCTGACTAGGACCTTTTATGATGATCTGACTCTTCTTTAAATTGGCCCTCGACGCCTAGATCAAGTCTGATTTTTGAGATATTGACGAGGTTAAACTTAAACTAATGAACGAACTAAAGTGATCATTGCCGCCATCCATGTTATCTCTATCGGGTATATAGAAGAAGATAAAGAACTTCGATGGAGCCTTATTGTTGCTTATCCATTTGTTCGGTCTCATCATGCTGGGACCGGCATGAATCTTATCCATTTGAGCATGGATCGTTTAAAGATTATGAATTGAAGCCCAAGATGCCATGAATTGATCAGTTTTAGGATAAAGATTTAGGGGAATCTTGGAATAAATCTCGAAAGAGTATGAATTGTAGATTTGGTGGCTTTCAAAGGTCTATAAAAGGAATGGCTAGCTATAGCAAAGCAACAAGGGCGGAGAGATGGAAGGAGAGAAAACCTCACTATCAGCCGGTGCCGGTGCCACCTCCAAGCTTCCTTCGGTATCGGTTCTCTCTATATCTGTTAATATGTTCACTCTTAATTACATATTAAGTGATGTTGTGATAGTTTAATTAGGTGAAGGGGAGTAAATGTAATCCAACCTCTGAGAATCATATAAAGAAAGTGGTTTCAGGTTTCCTAATTGAATCCTTTTGTAGCTTTACTTCTTCATGTGGTGTTGTCTTTGATGGATCTGCCACTTTACATAAAATGCATACTAGCAGATAAAGATGGCAAATCTCAAGGTTGTGCAAGCCGAAGGCTTGGGAGCAAAGATACGAGACCACCGCAGCTGACTGAACCGATCGAATCAGCTTATTTAGGCTCGTCGGTGAATTACGGTGCGAGGGACTTCTACACAAGCTCGCTGACCATGAACACTTCTGAAACTCCTAGCACTGTAAGTCATCAGTGTGCTGTACATTTGATTGTGATTTCAGTAAACCAACTCTCGCCCCCGCCTTACACGCATCTCGCATAATATAGATTTTAAATGGTTTTTGTTTTGTACTTTTACAGTATAGGAAAAATGGAGGGAATGATTTGGGAAGTCCAGACTTTGCCACAAGAGGTGAATGGTGGCAAGGTATGAAGGAGTTGATGTCAAGTATTAAGCTTTAGATTTGGAGGGTCTCTTATTTATTTTTATTTTTTATTCCTCCAGGTTCACTGTACTACTGAAGGTGAGCAAGTTTATTCTACTTCAGGTCGACAGAAGGTATAGTAGTATTTATATTTTTGAAAAAATATTTTTATAATCTAAGAAATTATTGGTGATCACAGGTTTTATCAGAGGTGATGGATGTGATCTAAAGTTTGTTTTCTTGGCTTGGCTTGTTATGTGAAATAGTATGCTTATGAGCAACAAACTGTATCAATTGGTCTTCTATTTGCAAGAATCTGTTCCAGTAATTTTCATGTGTTTGCTTCACAAGTTGAGAATAATAACAACCATACTACTGCGATAAAACTACCGGAAAAGATCAAGAAACACACAATAAGTTCAAGCTCGCAAGATTTAGTTTTACACTCGAGTATATAATGTCCACGTACTTCGCGTAAAGTTATTTAGGGCAAAGGATGTTCTACAGGGATGCTGTTCTTCACCCATGAATTCTCTGGTTGCTCCGCAAAGTATGTCAGGGACATAGGATCTGCTAATGCTTGAAGTAGGGTTTATTTGACGACGGTAACAGGGCATGCTGCATGCATCACTACATGGCTCGATACGCTGCCCAGAAGAATCCTGGAACATCGAAGGAGCGGGATGACTAATAGTGGTTACATAGAAATTGCAGCAAATTTCCTACTACAATTTGTACCATTCTTTTTTTGAAATGTTGCATTCAGACTCAGCCATCAAAAGCTAAGATTTGTTAAAGCAATCAACAGTTAGTAGACGGTGATACATGACTTCACAATTGAAACAAGAAAAATGCAAGTAGAAAGATAGAAGCAATAATATATAGATGCTAACTAATGAAGGGGGTTTATCGAAAAAAATATGGCATAGACAAGAACAAGCTCCCTCCCAAGGCTAACGATAAACCAATCAGTTCATATGCCATTTGTATAGACAACTATGCATCAAATTAAACCAACTTAAGATCAATAGTTATTTAGAAATTCCCTCTCAAATTCAAGCTAGCATAAAAACATATGAATAAATTCCTTCAATCACTTCTACAAGGCTAGATGGAGAACCCTATATCCAACATGCTATTTTTCTTTCATTACAAATTAATTGTTTTAATATACCATCACCAAGTATGATATCTGTGAAAGTGAAACAAAAAACATTAGCTATTTGTAGTAAAAAGTTCCATATCAACATCATGTTGTAAGTAATCAGTAACTCCACTCAGGCATTAAGTGGAGCAGGAATATTTGATCATAAGAAATTGAAGATGCAATCTGGACTTTGTTTAATCGCAAACCTTTGATCTTATTCTCCTAATAGACGAGGGCCTAAGTGATCTGCTAAAGTTGTGGGATGTAAAAACACCCACTCAAGCATGTTGGACGAAGCGAAAGCAATAATCTACAATCTCAGCAATACAAACGTAGGTGAAATCCAATCCAATGACCTGATTTTGTAAGTGCTCCTCCACAAGGGCAACCTCGAACAGTTCCACAGAGATACTAGATCAAGGAACCATACGACAGCTGATGACTCCAACTATTATCCAAGTATGAAACATACAAGATCTAGCCAACTAAACATCCACCTTTAGTCTCTTGACAACCTATATTCTTGCCTCATTAGAGTCTAAGTGGCGACGACAGTACTCTTCCTCTCTAGACAGGTAAGGTCATATATTTATGAGAAGCTCTAGAACCATTCTATTATCCGCAACTTCCATGAACTCAACGTGCATGGATAAGCAGACTGAAACTATAAATGGATTTGGAACATCTCTTTCAGCAGAAATTTGGAAGCTAACTAGAAATTCGATGAACAACTAAGTGTAAATACTAGCAAAAGACTATGCGAGGATCCTACGCAGAAAACAACGGATGATCCAAATAGAATTCAAGATGATACAATAATAATGGAAAGAAAGAAACAGGGTTTCCACATGTATGATATCAAGGTTACTTGTTACCTCTGGATCATGCCGAGTCCCCTGCAGCCAATTACCAATGAGTCCAGCTTCAGTTCCTCCACGGCCTCACAGAGCTTCTCCCTCGCATCCCCCGTGTACAATTTCAGTACAATTTTAGCCTGATTCATCCATTAATTTCATCTCAATCTAAAGAAGGTGGTGGGAAGGAAATCAACGCAGTGAAACCCTAGTGACGAGATCACCGACCTCCTTTTGCCTGGTTGCTGTGTCGAGCGCGTCAAGGACTTCAATGTCCATCTCCAAATGGTAGCGCTTCAATACCTCCGGCTCACGGAACTCCACCAGAGGAATCAGAGCTGCAGATCGGCCACAAATGCAGTCCGGTCATCAGGGGAAAAACAAAGTTGAATAGAGAAAGAGAGCGCGTGGAATGAGACAAAAGCGTACCAGAGTCGGAAGAGAGATCGGTGGTGGAAGATGACTTGGGATGTCGGACGTGGAGGACAACGAAGGTCTCCCCCTGGCCGAGCAGGTTGTCGATGGCCCATTCGAGAGCACGCTTGCTGCTCTTTGAGAAGTCCAGCGCCGCTCCTATCTTCCGATCGCCTGCCATTGCCTTCACCCGCTTCTTCTGCTACGGTCGCTCGGACTCGCCCTCTTCACCTGCCCACTCTTCACCTGCCCAGAGAAGAAATGAGGAAAAAAAGGAGATCCCAATGCATCATATTGCCCTGGCTTTCACGTGGAGTTGGTCAAACCCATCACTGGCGAAGATGGGACAGACGTCGACGATGCGGAAGATAAGATCTGCTCGGTCTAGTGGCGATTTCTTTTCTGGCGCACTTCCCGATGCCAGCAAGAAAGAACGCATAATAGGACTTTTGAAATATAATAATAATAATAATAAATAAATAAATAAATAAGAGGGAGAAAAAGGGGGAAATTGTAACTCATATCACTGACTCATACGGTCTGAAATTGAGGTAAATCATGAGAAATTTTGTTCACCCTTACATATGGTCGGTTAGCTATGAAAGGCCTAGAAACCATAGAAGTGTCTCATGCGATTTCTGATATGCGATCTCTGATCGCCGCCAAGCCGATTAAGGGGTACATGCGTGAAGAGGGGGAACATACAAGGTAAGTTAATGAGCCGGTTCATTCAATGATTCCTGCAACCTTGGTCGCCTCAATTATAATCGGAAAATAAAGAGTTATCTGGTAATCAATAAACTAATAACGAGTTCATTGATTCCATTGTAATAAATATAGTTGATAAAGAATACGAAATGTATGAATGATTTGCAATGTTGTAAATGGCGGTAGGCGGTAGGCAGTGGCGGGGCGGTTAGTGATCGCCTTCCACCTTGGCGGTGCCTAGGCAGTGCCTAGGCGGTTGAATTTATTTTACTATTTTTTATACCTAATATTATAAATAATCATTATTCTTAATAATATTTACTTTTAATAAAACATAAAACAAATAAGATTATTCCACTTGGTGGGGTTGGCTAATACTTTTAATAAAATATATTAATTAAAATTTAATCTAAATATTTAAAAATAAAAAAATATAATTATATATATATTATATTAATGGGATAATTTTATTAGGTTTTAATTAAATTTATTTAAATAATCATAGCAAGGAGTTGATTAAAATTATTAACCTAAAGTAATTGAATTAAACCCTAACTTGCAATTTACTTGTATATCATGTTTTGGCCGAGCAACTAGTTTGACGCATCGTTGGGACTGCGCAATAAGTTTGGATGCGTTGTCGCGTCTGGGCGACGCCTCCGAGCCCATCGTTGGGCCGGGCGACACCTCTAGGCCTGTTGCTAGGCCTGGACAACGTCTATGGGCCACACAGTGGTGAAAGAAGGTGAGTTACCACTTAAAGCACCACCTTGGCTTGAGGCGGTGCGGTTGATGCCCGCCTCCCGCCTAGGCGGCCGCCTCGACCGCCATTTAGAACACTGAAGCATACTTATACAAATAATCTTGAACTTCAACATCTTAAACCCTATATGCCATAAAATATCTATCAAGGTAAGTTCAATAGTATAGGGTGACACTTTCTTCTTATATGCTATATATAATCACTTAATTCATTGAGAATGTTAGAATGTAATGTTCTCTAATAATTTAATAAGATTGATATAGTACTTTCAACTTCGTAGTATAACGGGCTAAGATTTCTCTTCCAGATTCTTATTTGAGGGATAGGTTACAGTTTAATACCGAGGCAACACCTAGACCATGTCTTAATGATAAATTTTCCTTGTTAATTTCCCAAAATCTCCTTCACCGCCTTATCTACCTATCTATTTCTCATGGGCAATCTTCCTTCCTACCCTAACCTGGGCAACACCCGTCATTGCTCATCTCATCCAACTGTTAGAACATGAAGCATCTTGTTGTTGCTAAACCAAAACCAGCTCTCCAACCCTTCCTAACTTATCAACACTGAACAAAGTGTTGCTTTATAATAGCACAAACCATTGTTGTTGTCATATCTGTCACCTTAACCATTTGTCAACCGTTATTGGTGAACCTGTATGGGGATCTATGAGATCCTAACAAATGTATCTCCATCATTGCCTGCCCTTGCATCCCTCAGCTCAGAACTTGTAGATCCTTCATCTCAAGCATATTTTGCACCAATATAATGCCACAGGATCCCAACCATTGCATGTGAAATATGCACGACCACCGAGTGGACAATGTCAACTTTTCTTGTAACTCCTTTTCTGACTACCCTCCACCATCAACTTATATTTTGCAATATCATTGATTCTTCATCAAAATCATCAGGCCCATACAAGTCCTCCACATTAGCTAGAGGCTATAGACGACGAACACTAACAACCACTGAAAACTTTAACATTCTCTCCTATCAACGATAACAGGACAAAAACAGAGGCACACTTCTCCCTTCACAATTCTTGCCAACGCCCCTTCTGTGATGCCTCACAAGACTAGTTCCAAGTAGTGTCATCACCTCAACATTCAACAAAAACCCTAGCAGGTAAATAGCCTACTAGGATCAAGGCACTAGAGCAAACTCAAGCCAATAAGAATAACTTGCCAAGCTTGAGCAATAACAGAACAAAAGGGAGAAAAGCTAGAGAGTTTTTGTAAACACACAAAATAGCAATTTATTAATAAAACTAGGACCATACTAAACCAAGAAGATCAGCAATAAAAGTAAATGTCATTTTATATTAAAAAAAAATGATGGCTATAGTTCTTCCCCTCCACTTTGCTATATAAAGTACTACTATATTCCTCAGTTCAACAGCAGCATTACTTTGAATTCATCCATTTTATCTATTGATTCCATAACTTTAAAGGTAAGAAGTTTCTCTTTTATAAAATTTCACCTTTTATAGAGTCAATGTTACTTTTCATGTCTCCCGATGTCTACTTATCCGTCAAAGTAAAATGATGAGAAAAAAAACTCCCTCTGGTACTTTTTGAAGATGTAGAAACATTAATCTCATTTATTTTCTACAGAAATGTCTCCCTTCTCTCTTTCTTGAACCGTTATTGTTATTTGCTTAGGGTTGTAAGTGGATGGAATAAGTGTAAACAAACTTAATATTCAATTAGGGTTGGCTTTTGTTCATTTGATGTGAAATTAAAAGACATCAAAAATAAACAAGAATAACAATAATCTCAGCATGCTAAGCTTCATGAAGGGGCCCCCAGGGTAAGGGTTATCTGCAACAATGAAAAAGCTAGTGAACAATTTCCAGACAAACTTATTTATTACCTTGTCTAAATCACGATTATTATCTTATTTCTTAAAAAAAAATAATTCAAATGTATAAGCATGTACATTTATGATATTATTTGTGTCTATTATCTTGCAAATTTTATTTCATATATTATCACTAACATGTTAGAAAATTAAAAAAAAATATGTTTCAGTTACTTGATTAATATTTTAACTATTATAAGAATAATAATATCTCTAGTTGAGCTCAGTAAAGGGCAGGAGTTTGGCTTGAACTTGATAAGGTTTTTGATAACTAAACTCAAATAAGCTCAATAAGAAAAATCAATAAACTTGAACTGAATCTTGGCTCAGCTCATTTAAAGCCCTATGTTTGCTGGGATGAAAATAAAAGAAATAAAAATATCCATTTTGAAAGAAAGTAGAGAGAGAAAAGTGATTTAGTTCCAGCAAATTCTTCTATTTTATTTCCTCCCAAATAACATTAAAATGGAGGGAAAGGAAGTTCAACTATCTCTAAGTCCAAAACACTAATAATTTATTCCTTTTCATTCTATCCAAATAAACAAGATGTATTGAAAAGAGGACCCTAAGACATCATTATTCTTTGCTATTCTCATCAATGCGTCTTAATAAAAAGATATAAGTTAACAAGGCATTCTGCTATTGCAAAAAAGACAATCAGCAAAAAACAAAAGAAACATGTTTTAGAGAAACAACAAATGAACAAAAGAAAAAAATCAAACAGATATCAAAAGAGATAGGTACCTTTAACTTTTCTCTTTTTATAATTCTTTCACAGAGAAGACGTACTTTTTCCAATTCAACCTGCCACAAGAACCTTAATTAGGATAGCCACATGCAGCATTTTTAATTTTGCTTAACTCATAACTAAGGTAAGTAGCCAAATAGAGACGAACATGCTTAATCAAAATTAAAAAACTGCTGCTTATGAGCGCCTCTTATTCTGTCTTCTTAAAAGAACCCAGCTTACAAAATTAAGATTTTGTAAACATATGAATAGTTGTCCTCAAGAGAACAACATTATATCTTGACAATGAATTTAGTTGCACCATCAATATCTCAATTCAGATGATCTTTGCCTTTCATTTATTAGAAACCACAAATTAGTAACTTCAAAAGCTACCATATATAACGGTACCATTTATTTTATATCATTAGTAATCAAACTAAAGGGAAGATGTACTAGAGTAAAAGAGAACTAAAGATCAGTCAAAATTTAGAAGTGAAAGAAAGAAATAAAATGACCTACATGCTTGTATATCTGATATTCACATCAAATTTCAGATTACAAAAGTATTCAATACCTTGTAGTCTTAGACTAATAAACCATACAAGAATTAGTAAAAATAATAAAAGTAGATGTTTAACCATAGGCATGTTTCAGGAAGAACAAAGAAAGACTAAGGTTCTATTTGTTTAACCGAAAATATTTTCCATATTTTCTAATACCTATATTTTTGGGATGATGATTTTTCAGTATTTCTCAAAAAAAAAAATCATTTTCCTCAAAAAAACTTATGTTTTCAATTGACCAGAAAATTTTTTGTTGATCATGATTTTGTATTGTACTAAACATTAGAAAATCCAAACAGTATTTTCTTGAAAAAATATTTTCTAGAGAAGCAAATGGAGAGCCTAAAATGACTATTGAGATACTTGATGACAAGATAATTAGTATACATTCATACAATCACCACATGAATCAGAATCGAATAGCCTAAATCAAACACGGATTAGATTAGAGGATAAAAGTCAACCAGGTTTCCATCAGAATAAGAGTCGACAAAACTTTAACCACATGGTTGCAACCCGTCTAGAAATGCAACTAATATTGCATCTTACAATATAAGATTATTCTACAGTATTGTCTTTAGTTTGAATTTGTGGCACTTTGCAGCTTCTACTGTCATTGGTCAACAATTAAATTTGAATAAAGATTGGAATTTGTCAAATAAATATTTCAAAGAGACCATCAAAAACATTAGTGGTCTCTGATAAACTAAAACATATAAATTGTCCAGGAAACATTTCAAGATAGATTGAACTGAAGCATTTAAACTAAGAGTAATATCGATCTCCGACTATGTATTAAAAGAAATAAAAAAGAACTCTTTAGCTCCAACCTGAAGACCAAGAACAGACTCACCCTTATTTGTTTTAAGCTCTTAAGATCCTCGACTCCACATTGCCGGTTGTCTGCCTGTAAAACAACCAGACTGCATTGAGATACAACAACAAATATGGTTTAAAGGTGAACACAATGAACAAGAGCTATTTATAAAGGAAAATTATGCATTTTCTCAGGGTTTTCTTATATTTTCTTTCCCTTTTCTATATATTGCCATAATAGGTTTCACAAAACAATTAAGGGACTTATCCATACCTTTGATTTTAATTCTTGAACATTTTATGAAAATTATATTAGTAGGAAATAACAAAAAAAAAATTATTCAAGTTAAAGAAAGGCATGGACAAAATACAATGCAGAATTATATTACCTCTCTCTGTTCTACACTATGTCTGCCACAATAGGCCTTGTGTTGTGTGGTGCTGCCAATAACCTTGGCATTCATATAAAACCCAGCATTACTAGCACAAAAAGGATGAAAATGACTCTTACAATTTCCATAGCTGCACTGCATTAGGATGGCAGAAACATAGTCAACAAATGATTGTATTTTTTAGACCTCTAAGATGCTCCATTATACTACAAGGAAAAGACAGACCGTTAGGCATGCACCAATATTGAGATGGCATATAGAACAATTGTCCTTCCCCTTGGAAATAGTCTCCTGCAAACAACAAATGTTCAAGAAATATTATACTTATGACAGCGATAGGATACCCCCAAAAAAAAAAGTGATATGGGAATCATATGCTAAAATTAGTTTGATGCAAAATGGATTTAAGATAAAATGGACATGTTAACATCTATATTATAGCAACAAAAGATTACCAAGCCTTGTATTGGTTCTTCTTGCCCTCTCTTAAAACTTGTCTCCAACAACCACTAACAAATACAATTCCTTACATTAGACGAGGTAATACAAATAAACCAAAGAGAACTATTACAATATTAATTATTATAAAAGGATAAGTAATTACCTCCGCACAAAGGGCATGAACCCACCGTCCATCTGCTGACTTTCTCATAGCGCCACTTACAGTGCCACATACGCCACACTGACCTGTAGCATATCTATCATTGGCATTAGCTCCATTTTTAGGGCTGGTAGATAACAGTGGCATTTCATCACACCGCTCACATTTCCATGGACCAACTGGAATTTCAGATATCCTACGATAGCAGTCTAAATGAACAGGAACCTGCAAGATGTACCAGTCTTAATAATATGATATTGAAAACTATAAAAAAAAATAGAGATGTAATTTACCTTGCATCTTGAACAAACGAAAATACGCTTCAGTATTGTCTCAGTTCGCATGCATATTTCACAAGACAATACATTGTCTTTCAAAAATTCAGGCATCTGGAAAATCATAGACTGCTTATCTGAGGTTAATTTTGAAACAGATGATCTCAATGCCTCCTTTGGCCGACGCACTGACGGTATCCCAGCTCCCCCAGTTGCAGCCTTTAATTTTGAAGAAGCCTATAAACAAGGAAACAAGGAAATTGAAGGAACAAGCTCGTATGCATGAAAAATAATGCAATAGTAGAATTAAATCTTCACATCTTGAGTAGCTGCCAAGATCCCATCATTGGTGTCTTTCCTTAATGATGAGTTTCTTGATGAAATGGCTGCTGCTTCAGCAGCAGCAGCGAGTACAGCCTGAGCTTCTTTGTACTTTTTCTCTTTTCTCCCTCGCTTTTTTGCTTCTTTAACTTCGCGAAAAAACTGATTAACAAGGATTAGATCCCATTTCCGTTTACTTGATTCATTTAGCTCACGAGGAAGGTTCTTAACTATCCTCCACAATAAATCATCTGCATGGTACAAAAGAAAATTCAGAATGTATACAATCTCAAATAAATTGATGGTCAATCGCCAATACTATTCTAGCAGCTATAAGGCAGGTTTGGGGGGCAAAAAAAGCTGCTTCACCATATTTATGCTTAATTGTCATGGCAATATCAAGTAGCTTAGATTGTGCGTAAACTATTTCTCCCTCCACTTCATCCTCTGGGGAAAGTTCCAAGAGACCCACATTCTTAACTTTAGAAGTTTGATCAAACTTTGCTCCACCCAACGAACATTTTGTATCCGTGCAAGAACAAGGCAAACCTTGTTTGATGCATTGAGGACATGAATTCACTGTATCAGTAGACAAAAATGTTTTCAACGACATATAATGGTATAACATAAAGGAACAGGTCTAGTTAAAACATCTTGTTGACATAGAATTTACCATCATATGTTGAATCTCTAGGAGTTTTCTTGAATAAGTTCTGCAAATGCAACAACTTCACATTTATCAAAGGATGGATATCCGAAACAGAACCAAGTGCACCATTTCTGCACAAAAATCAATAAACTTGAATAAAATAAAATAAAATTTTAAGATACAAATATACTAATTATTATCATATTGGTTTAAAAAAGATTTGTTCAACTTAACAAAGACAAGAGAAAAACAAATTCGCAAATGATAGAAGAAACATAAAATAAATACCCTGAAGGAAACAAGAACCAGGTTTTGGGTTATTAAAAAAAAAAATACTTACTCGAAGTGAAATTTATAAGAAAGTGCTGCATCAACTTCATTATTACACTCTTTTGAAGAACTATACTCCTGTTGTGGCTTATTTTCACATATGGCATTAGCATCCTCAGCCTGTTTGTTACTGTTATGAAGGCCAGTTACTTTCACCTCGACATCATCTGGCTTGCACTCTCCATACGACAAATTATTGCCATCTACTCTTAATGAGTTTCCTGTTGGTGATGATGATATACAGTCACAGATTCAGTAGATTGCATAATATAAAATTTCATGTCTGAACAATCTGGCTGTTTGTACTTTATAAGTAGTCCTTAACAAAAACAATTTGCAAAGTCAACTGCGAGGATATTTCTGTTCAGATGTTAACATACAATTATTAATATTTTCCATAATAGATGTCATAAGCTTTTGAAATAAACTTTAATAAAATGTGTATGCTAAACTGAGCCACATTATAAGGAATATAGGTAAATAGGTAATGCATATTAACATGATAAATTAAAGTGACAATCACATTCAAATTAAACCCAAGCATGTGTAATATATGTAAGGAATTTTACATCTATCACATAAAGGGAAGTCTAGTGCACGAAGCTCCTGCCAATATGAGCCTCAGGCAAGGATCTATTGTACACAGCCCTTGCAACAGGCTGCTTTTGAGACTCAAACCCGTAACCTCTAAGTCAGACGGCAACAACTTTACCGTTGCGCCAAGTATATAAAATATAAACCAAAGCAGTAAATATATTTTTATACACTAATATATAAAAAAAAACATTTACCAAAGGCTAAGTTTCTAACAATTATCAAAATATAAATTGTTTGCACAAAGACCTTAACGAGTGTTGCTCCTCTTTATAATAACTTTATATGACAACACCATCATTCTCAAAACTAAATTCCTATCATCACATTCCTCTCACTCTTAGTAAATTAGTGTAAAGGATGGTATGGCCAAAGAATCTCTTATTTGACTAGATTAAAGCAGGGTATAAAATACCGTGTCGAGCAGGTCGAAATGAGCGAAACATCTCGTTCCGCCCGCCGACCAACACTAGCACGAACCCAGCACCATGCGGTCGAAGCTAAGGGGTCACGCGACCCCTTTGCTGCTATTGCGAGGTT
>JBBPFQ010807864.1:0-12847 GCA_037974815.1 Kaempferia elegans
TAAGTGAAGGAGGAATAAATCATGAATTAATAAATTAAAAAAATTTTAATTTTAATTTCAATTTGACAATTTAATGTTAAATGAATCAGATTTTTAGAATCAAGACTGAATCGATTTATTAAAATAATTAACATTTAAATAAAATAAACAAATTTCTAAATTGACTGAACCGAATTGATAACTTCAAGTCGATGGATTAATTCAGTTTAATCGAACTTTTCATACTTCTATTTATATCTTTTCAAACTTAAAATAAATAAAGTAAACAATTTTCAAATTTAATGGTGATGGGATAATAATAAAACAAATTCGTTTAACTTTCTAAAGTTATTTTTTTTGTTTTTTGGGATGATTTACTTACTGATTATTATTGGATAATAAAAATAAATTTGGAGCATTAAATAGGGAAAAAGTGGATGTGTGATAAGATTATCAGATCATTTCTTTGTCTCACTATGGATAAGATTCCGAGAGTGATTAGTTTTTATTAGTTTGTTTGATTAGTTTTCATTAGTTTGAGATGAATGTCCGTCCCTGGCGGCAGGAAGCCATGGAGTCGCGTGAAGGAGGCGGCGATAGCGATAAGTGAGTGATGATGAGGAGGGGAAAAGGCAGGAATGGATTGCTTCCGAGCTCCCTTAGGATCATATCTTCGTGCCTCAAGACCGTGTCATCCAGCGCCGGGGCCGTCGCGAGCACCGTCTGCTCTGCCAGGGCGTCGATGGCCTCCGCGCCGCACGGCGATGAGAAGGAGCAGGTAACTTACTTCCTTTCCAAAGTCGGTGCCTTGGCTACCGGTCTTGGGGTTGGCTTTTCTGTCGACGAGAATAAATCCGATGCTCAAGGGTTTCGATAAGAGTTTTGTATATTGTTCATTGATTCGGAGGGATTATTTCCATTGCCTTCTTTTTGCAGAGCTTAGATTCTTGCCCCGTGATTTTGATATAGGAGTTATGGGTGCAATTGATCATTAAGAAATCTCATGACATTTTTCAGAAAAGGGGGTTTGGTTCATCCTCGTAATTGTCTCCTGATGCTAATTAGTATTCTGTTTCCTAGTGTGAAAGAATGAATCTTTGCTGTGTATGTTTATGCCTTCGATATCGATCTGGGATCAGAGTAATGCCTCAAGGAACCAAAACAAAGAAACACTGAGGAGATTTAAGGGTTTATTACATTTGAGTGAGGCTCTGCCATTCTTCCTGTAGCTATCTAATTCTGCTAAGCTTTCATTGAAATAGTCAATAACCGAGATTGAGTAATATAATGCAGAAACCTTGTTATTAATTGAACAAACGAGTATTAGTAGATAATACTTGCGGAGTTAAATAATAGGATCAGAAAGGCATCAACTCCACTTGGACATTCTTCAATTATTGAGTATAAATGAGTTATACTCGATAATATGAAATCTTACTGTTTTTTTTCTCCTTCTGTTTGGGCATTTTGCCATTGTGGAATATAACAATGATGTGTCTGCCTAAATCCTGTCATTACCCTCACTTTTTCATGTGATTTTGGAGTACTGGAGTTCCCATGAGGTGGATGGAAAACACGATTTATTTTGTTAGATAAAAGCCACATGTCTTAAGCATGTTCTCAATTTAATCCTTGATTTTTAGTTGCTTTGTTACTTAAATATTGATAAGTGAGTTAGATTTCAATGGTTAACTATCTGTATGTAAGTTTTGCTTATAAATTTATTGCCTCTAACAGGTTCTATGGGCTGGATTTGATAAGCTAGAGACCGGGTCTTCTTCCTTCAAGCATGTTCTCTTACTAGGTTATTCAAATGGATTTCAAGTTCTTAATGTTGAAGATGCCTCTCATGTCTCTGAGCTGGTTTCCAAGCGTGATGGCCCTGTCACATTTTTACAGATGCAGCCCTTGCCTATTAAGTCTGGAACGATTGAAGGATTCAGAACATCACATCCATTGTTGTTGGTTATTGCTAGTGATGAAACTAATGGCTCCGGTGTGGTGCAAGGTGGCCGTTTGAGTGCATTAATCAGAGAGAACAGTGATAACCATCAATCAAGAAGTTGTGCCTCCACTTCTACAGTCGTTCGATTTTATTCACTAAAGTCTCACAGCTATGTCCATGTTCTGAGATTTCGTTCAACTGTATATATTGTTCGATGCAGCTCTCGAATAGTTGCTGTGGCACTGGCAGCACAAGTGAGCAGGATATCTTTGTCATGTTGATTTGAAGTTAAAAATTTATGTAATTATTGTTTTCTATTGTGTTTTACACATTTGTCTGTGCAGATATTCTGCTTTGATGCTGTTACTCTAGAGAACAAGTTCAGTGTTCTGACATATCCATCACAAGGCGTAGCTGCTGGTGTTAGTATTGGCTGCGGTCCAATGGCTGTTGGTCCTAGGTGGTTAGCTTATGCTTGCAATAACCCTCTTGTACCAGTTACCAATCGTCTTAGCCCACAAAGTCATACTCCTTCTCCAGGTGTAAGTCCATCATTCTCCCCAAGCAGAGGAAATTTAGTTGCTCGCTACGCAATGGAATCTGGCAAAACATTGGCTGCTGGAATTCTCAATCTTGGAGAGAAGGGTTGCAAAACTCTATCAAGATATTATCAAGAGCTACTTCCTGATGGTTCTAGTTCTCCATTGTCAACACATTCCGGTCAACCTGATTTTGCGGGAATGGTATGTATGCTCTAAATATTGGAAAGTTGCTCTTAGAGATGGTATGCAAGAACTTATTCCCAATTTAACAAAGATATATTATTCAAGGTTTTCATATTTGAACTCCTAGGTTTTCTTTCTAGGTAGAATGATGTCTTTAATTTTGTTCTGTAGGTTGTTATTAAAGATCTTGTATCAAAGGAGGCCATCTCACAATTTAGAGCTCATACCAGTCCAATATCTACCCTATGTTTTGATCTTAGTGGTACCCTTCTGGTTACAGCTTCAATACATGGGAACAATTTAAACATTTTTCGGATTATGCCGACCCGTGCAAAAAATGATTCTAACCTAGGAAGTTATGATTGGACATCATCACATGTTCATCTTTACAAGCTATCTCGTGGACTAACAGCAGCTGTATGGACTCTCATCACCATAATTTTTTAACCAGAGTAGCATTACCTTTTAAACATGGTTGATCTTTCTTTTGAAAACAGGTCATACAGGATATATCTTTTAGTCATTGTAGTCAGTGGATATCAGTCGTGTCATCAAGGAACACTTGCCACATATATTTGCTATCACCGCTTGGTGGTGATGTTACTCTCCGAGCACAAGAAACTCCTGGTGAAGGACCCATTGCTGTTCCTAGTCTCACGTTACCATGGTGGACATCTTCATGTTGTCCAATGCATCACCAGTCAATAGCACCTCCACCTCCAATTACATGTTCAGTAGTTAGTAGGATAAAAAAAAGAAATTCAAGTTGGCTAAGCATTGTTGACAATGTTGCTACATCTGCAGCTGGAAAGGTACCTCCATCATCAGGTGCCATTGCTGCTGTGTTCCATAACTCACAATGTTGTGAAACCCTAAAGGTGCCTTCAAAAGAAGACTCATTGGAAAACCTTCTTATATTCTCTCCTTCTGGTTATGTGATACAACATGAACTACTTCCATCATCACTTTTCAAGCAATGTGATAGCAGCTTGAAAGCTGCACCTGCTTCTTTACTCCAAATGCAAGACGAAGAGTTATGCATAAATGCTGAGCCAGTCATGTGGTGGGATGTATGCAGGAGACAAAATTGGACTGAAAAAGAGGAAGATATTTCTAGAGTCATCTTTAATAATCTTCCAAACAGTGAGAATTTCATGGATTCTTCTGAAGATAATGGAACATATTCTATGCCAAGGACCAACACTGTATCTGGAACAGAGTTGGGAAGAAGCAGAAGTGCTCGACGATACATTTCAAATGCCGAAGTGCAGATTAGAACAGGGAAGATTCCTATATGGCAGAAATCAATGGTATCCATGTTGCATATTTCTGATAAATTTTGAAGAATGTTCAATTCTTCAATTTTCTGCTTAATTTTTATATTCTATTTTTTTTGTTAGATTTCTTTCTGTGCCTTGAGTTCATCAAGGAGTTATAAAGATCTTGCTAGAGATCGAATTGGTGGAGAGATTGAAATTGAAATTTTCCCTTTTGATGAGGTCAAAATAAGGCAAAAGGAATTGCTTCCAGTTCTCAGGCGATTTGATCATTCTCAGTCACACAGGAATGTTAGGTAATGTTTCACAAAGGAAACTGTTCTTAAATTCAAGTATATGATTCGGCCAAGTGTATCATAAATTTTTAGGTTGGTCTTAGTCCTACACTAAAATTATCCCTTTGTGATATTTGCAGTAAACTAAAATGAAATGAATGTAGGCAGGATGAGGATAAATAATGAACGCCTAGCACCTATACACAATTCATGTTACATTTACATTATTGCAGGGATGGAGATATCTATAAGACTTTATCATCAGGAACTTTTCAAGCTAACAATGAGCTACATTATAATACAATCAAAGGTAATTTTAACCCCTCATCTTGTTGTTATGATCCTTATTGGCTGAGGAAAAAAACAGTTTAGTGAAATGTCTATAATATTAGATTTTGTAGTAAAAACTTCGATGGTCACTGTCAATCCAGGGTCAAGAACTGCACAAATGTTATCTGATCTTCATGAAGCAACGCCACATCAATCTGTAGGATTGCACGCAGTGAAGTCAAATCTTAATGAATTTGCTGATGTTCCATTTTCCGTGTCAGGACTTCATTCAGGACACCTTGGTAGTCTCCCTGTCATGGATGACTCTCTTACTAATGGTGCATTACAAAAGACAAGTAACTTGCCACGAAATAGTGGACTAGTAGATGATTATGCATCTACCTTCAGCGAGAGTATTAACGATCCGAAGACATTCCATACTGACATTGGATGGGAGCAAGATAAACTATGCAACTCACAAGATTCGGTACTTCCCCAATCTCTCAACAAGGGTTATCAAGTATCCAAGCTGGATGACTGCAGTATGCCCACTGAAGCTGTTACAGATGCAAACAGCAAAAACAGCCACTGCGAAAGCGAAGACTCTGAGGAAGATATGGATAGTGATGACATGATGGGAGGCATGTTCTTCAGTGAAGGTATGAATCGTCTTTACCCTAATAGTTTTGATCTACTAGAGAAATATCCCCTTCTCCCCTTATGACTTGTATTAAAATCAGGAATCTAGAAAATGTTTAAATTGCAAACTGATTTGTAAATTAGCTTGGGGCTAGTTCCAAGTCCTAGAAGACAAGGTATTGATCAGCTTGCTCTCTATAAATTTAAAAATTTTTTAAACATTTTTTAGTCACAAATCTATGTCACGATTTGTTGAAGCCAGAAGTTTAAGAAAAATTCACCTTCTCTCAAAACTTGGCTACAAGTTGATTTGCAAATTAGCACGCAGCTAATATTTGAGAGAATGATTTTTCTTAGATTTGTACTTTAACACAAGTCCTAATATTGGTTTAGGACTTTAAAAATGTCAAAATTTTAAATTTTTATGTGATGGAAGATTCTCCCTATCAAAAATTTAATAGTAGCTAGTACTAATTCATCTCAAACATTTTGTGAACCAGATTGATGGCACTCATACAAAGCGGTGAGTCTATGTAGAAATTGGCAGTTTGACGTGCGACTCGGTTAGTAATTTCCTTTTTCTTCATCCAGTTCTACTTCCGAATTAAAACTTGAATCAGCAAAATGTCCCTGGGAGATTTTGACCATCTATTTGAAATGCAGTATATATGATGTAAGGAAACATCAAAGAAAGACCAGAAATTGAGTACCCAAGTTACACTTCCGATCCACATTTTGTTTGTTCCTTTTATTACAAAAAAAAAAAACTCTCTACAATCTGTATGTTTGGAGTTTTGTTTCACGAAGTTGGAGATCATGATTCTTTTCCTGGAGATGGATTCTCCTTTTCTGTACATAAACATGCATTATTAATCAGCTTCCTGTGTGATTAATGGCGTTTGTCTTTTTTTCTTTTTTCTTTTTTGAGATTGATGGATGGATGTATTTCTATTCAGTCCAGTTTTGCTTCGATTATCTTAACTGTCCCAGTGATCAATTATTATTATTTTTTTAATTGACACTGGATATTTAATTTGCACATATTAATAATGATGGGTTCGATTTTATAAAAAATTTCTAAATCAGGAAGCGGCTTTCAGCTGTCTATTAAAAAAAAATCATTCATAAATTTGAAGTTGAAATTTGATTCAATCGGAAAATTATTACGAGGTGCCCTTTTTTAGTTCAATGTTGTATTCCTATTTGATTAATGCTAATTTATTAAATTATTTTAAACAAATTAAATAAACTTATTCTTAATAAAGAGCTCTAAATTATTATATATTTTAATAAAATAATATTTTTCTTAGTATTTAAAATATAATAAAATAAGGAAGAACCCTAAACTTTTTCTCACTATTTAAAAAATATAAATTTTCTGAAAATAAGTTTATTTTCCCGTCATTTTATCTTCGTATAAATAAGGCATTTCTAATTTTCTATTGTTCCCTGTTTCGCTTCTGGAGAGCGGAGAGAGGAGAGAGGAGAGAGAGATGGCTGATTACCACTTCGTGTACAAGGACGTGGAGGGGGCGAGCACGCAGTGGGACGACATCCAGCGGCGTCTCGGTAACCTCCCTCCGAAACCCGATCCCTTCAAGCCGCCGCCCTTCGTCCCTGCCGACGATCCTGATCTCGCCCCCAAATCGAAGGCCTGGCTTGACGACCGCACGCCGGCCGAGCTCGAAGACCTCGAGGATGACCACGACCTGGACGATGATCGCTTCCTCGAGGAGTACAGGTTAGGGTTCGCGTGCCCCCAGGTTCTTCCTTTGTCTCTATACTATTTATTTGTAGATGATGATTGATTCGGGTATCCTTCCGGCGGAAACCTAGAAAACGGAGGCTGGAGGAGATGCGGGAGGCTGCAAAGGTTGCCAGATTTGGATCGGTGACGCAGATATCTGGATCGGACTTTGTCCGGGAGGTGTCGCAAGCGCCGGAAGATGTCTGGGTCGTCGTGTTACTCTTCAAGGATGGGTATGTCCCTTGTTCTAAAATTTGTTTTTTTTTAATGACACTGCGGCATTTTATTCTCGATTACTTGTGTAGTTTGCGTTTTTTCCAGACTACAAGGATATCTTGCGTAGATCCAATTGCGTGGGGTATCGTCCTACCCTTCGTCAATAACAAAGTTTGTTAGTGTATAATGATTGAAAGTTCTACATATGCGTTGCATTCTTGACTCCCTTTAGTTTAGTTCATAGTTTTATTGGTAAATGGTAATCCATCTCCTATCTGAACATATTAGTTAATGTTCGTCTATAAACAATTGAAGCTTGGTCGCAAGCTCATTAGGTCTCAAGTCATTGTTTGTAACCATTCCAAAATATCATTTTCACTGTTTATTGGGTTGTTCGTGACAGCATACAAGACTGTGCCCTACTCTTACAGTGCCTGGAAGAGCTTGCTACTAAATACCCAGCTACCAAGTTTGTCAAGATAATCTCAACTGACTGCATTCCAAATTATCCAGATAGGAACCTTCCTACCATTTTGGTGTATAACAATGGTGCAGTCAAAGGAACTTATATAGGGTTACATCACTTTGGTTCTCGGAGATGCACATCTGAAGGTAATATGGTTCATCTTTATTATACACGTTTTTATAAAATTATCCTGAAGCTATTATTATTTGCTTCTTCTACTTGTTGCCCAACTAAGGTTTGAGGTTTCATGCACCTCGTGCTCTTACTTACAACCCAATCTTACCATAGTGTGCTCATGAAGTCAACATATTTAATCAAATATCAATGTACAAAGGCTTTAAAGGTAGGCTAAAGGTCACCACAGATATACAGCCTGGGGATTATTATGACATGTTCTAAAGTTAAGGAGATCTATATACTTATATGCTAGAATTAGTGGAAAAATATTATGAATCCTATGAAATTATCTACATTTCAATTTTCAGGTGAGCGATAAATTGTGGCTGTACAAGATAATGAGAATCAAAGGGAGTTTCATGATTGACTTATCAGTATATAGATAGAGATGTGTGAATTTAAAGATTTTCTTTAAAGCGAAGATTTAATATCAAATTTGTTTTTTTTTTAATGTAAACTGAGGGTTAATCTATTAAAAATGGAAGTTAATTATTTTGCATCATCAATCTATGATTAAGGATTTGTACGACTTTAGTAACAGAAATAGCAGAAAGTAAGGTTAGAATCTTTGGTTAACGTGTCCACGTAAGTTGTCTATGGAGCTACTTAGGGTTATGCACTGAAAGACTGCATTCCATCATCTTACATCTGCATAAGAATTATGCCAGCTGAATCTGTCCCTGGCTTGGTAGTCTTAAACACGTTCAAGTTCATGTTCATTTGATTAAATTAGTTTTATTAGATAGACAAATAAAAGCATATTCTATGTGTAGATAGATAAATAAAAAGCACATTCTATGTATTGCTTAGCTTAACATGGTAATTTTGGATTGCCTCAGCTGGTTTACATTCATTGTTATATATTGTGTATTTTGTGTTATATTTTGTCATGAAAAATATTTTACATGGAACTATAGACTACTTTGGTAGATTAATTTGATTGTTACGTGATACATGTAATCACTTTAGTAGATTTAATTTAACATCACTATGTTATCTTTTGAGCATACCAACTAGCTTAGTTGGCAAGGACCTTAGGAGTTGTTGCCAAGGGCTTGGGCTTGAAAGTCACCTTCATCCGAGTGGAGTGCTTGAGGGCTCTCTTAGCTATCTTTAAAAAAAACACTTTCACATTTCCAAAAATATGGACCATAATTATGTTTTCATGTCACAAATGCATTATGTAATGTATCGACTGCATACAACATGCATACACTTTTTAAAATGTTCAAGACTATGCATTTTTTAAATCAGAAATAGGTACTAAATCAGACAAATTGGAGACAGGTATCCAGTTTGAGCAGCATATCCTATTCTGAAAATTTTAGCTAGTTGAAAAAGGCTTAATATTCTAGGGTTGCTCTTCTATTGACCCATGACCACATGAAGAGTAAGTAATACATGATGATGATCAAGTTGGATGAAGTTCTATTGTTGGAGTAAGAAGTTCCATGTTCTAACTAATTTTTACAGGTGTATGAAAGAGGCGTACCACAATAAATCCAATTACAACTATCTCAAGAAAGTAGAGTTCCATGTGACTAAAGTTTTCCTCAATAACTCCAATTAAAGTTTATCATTAAGGATATAAATCTTTCTACTTTTGAGGTTGCTTTTGATACAATGGGAAACTTATTGCACCAGTTACAAATTCAATGGCTATAAGACGTTACTCAAAGTGATAATTATGAATTTTACATCTTTATTAAAGAGACATAGGCATTACTACTTGATGCAAATGAGTTTCTCTTTCGCTTTGACATCAATGATCTAAGTTTCATCCAGTGTTGAAGAATTTGAGTGCCAAACATATAAAGTAGGAGAATTCCTCCAAGAATATATGTTGTCTTGAAACATTGCCTTCAAGATTAAAAAAAAAAAAAACAAACCTGCTGAAGCACTCAGTAAAATTGTCACCAAGTAACATTTGACCCTAATTTTTTATTGTCTTGATTTTGAATGATATTCAAGTGGAAATAGGCAATTTGCTTGCTCCCCCCTGACCTCGCCAAGCGATTTTGAATGATATTCAAGAAGCATGAGATGGAAACCATCAAAATTCAAAATAACTATATGATTAATTAAGGGTGCAAAATTTGCATTAATGGGACACCTCTTATGCTGTCTGTGTGAAGGGAGGGAAAAAAAAGGAACTTTGGAAGTTCAATTCAATAGAAAAAGAAAAAAAAATAATGTTGCCTAATTCCATCCTATTCTTTTCATCTGGTTTCTTCTTGGAATGCACAGTTCTCCTTAAATCTGCTTCAGAGGCTTTTGCCATGAACTCCTAGAAAAATGAAGAACCTTTTTGTTTTTGGCTGTTTAAGAAATAAAACCAATTTAATTACCCTTGTTTACTAATATCTGCTATCTTTTTTTGTTCAGCTGTTGCCTTGACTCTTTGCCAGTCCGGACCAGTCTTAAATGACGGACATAGTGTCGACGGTCCATCAAGGCACGGCATCTTAAAAGGAGTCCAGCAGAGGTTTATCGAGAAGGTTGTAGCAGATCACGAAAATAAGGATGTTGACGATGAGGACAGTGACTAGTTTGATTTAATTCCTCGGATTACTCAGAAAATCCTTGTTATGTATGGTTTGCAGCAAGAAACCTTGTTTTTTTTTTAATTCCTCAGTTTTTCTCAACTTTGGGCTTTATGAAATTGAAATATTTGTTGGTAACCTTTGATTTGACTAATGCTACGTTTACTCTAACGCGTGAATAAGGAAGGGAAAGGAATTCACAGTTGAAAATTATTTTCGGAAGGAGAAGAAAAAGGATGAATAAATCTCTTTCTTTATGTATTTGTTTATCTTGATCGAGAAAGATGGATATATGCTAAGTAATGATGTAATTTTGTGAGTTAAAAGGGAACATGTATCAATTTTTTTTAGTATATAGTGTAATTTTATGAATGTAAAAGGGTAGATGTGTTATTTTTTTTTATCCTTTACTTTCCGTCTGATTTTGAGGGGATCGATTTTAACTCCAAAATGATCCGTGGATGGATTATCTTTTTCTTCCCTCTAAAAATTTTAATGAATAAATCAATGAAAATTTTTCCAATGGAATTTTTTTTTAATTTTACTTTTCGCTCTTCCAAATAAACAGGCATAACTCTACACATTAGTATAATTCCTAGTTATGTTTAACCTTGTTGCGTACTATTCCTGGCAACAGTACAATTTAAACATTCAGATTTGTCTTTCTATTACATTCGTCTCTTTTGATAGATTTCTTGATGGAAAGAACTGTTTATTTCCTCATTATAAGAACTAATTAGATGGTGAAGTAGAAGTCACTCATCTCACATTTCCTCGTTATTGAAAGAAAGAAAGCCTCCATAGGCTGGCATGGGTCAACTGACTCTCATACAAAAGGTTACTATTTGGTAGTCTTGAAATTTATTGTACTAGATGCGCTCGTTTTCGGTATTTGTCCATCTGATTTTAGGTTAATACGGAGAAGATAAATTATAAAAGATGATTAATTTTTAGGATAAGAATTGGCTTATATCTGTTGATATGATTTTAGGTTAATATGGAGAAGATTAATTATGAAAGATATTAATCTTTAGGATAAGAACCGGCACATATAAAGACTTTTACTCTAGTTAATGCATGGACCATCTTAGAGAGGCTTTCTGGATAAAAATTATCACCTTTTACGATAATTATTAAAAGAAAAACAAACTGTAATAAGCTTTCATTTCATCCACCAACAAGCCTAGTGGAAGCCCTGTAATCTAATTATGTACCATCATCCATGCCACCGATCTCACACTTTACCACTAAAACTAAATAGATTGGGTGAGGTTTATCTACGCATGGGAAGCTAAATTTTTCGGGTCCCACTATAATTATCTCGCAATTAAACAATATTTAAATTGGCCACTCCTACTTATTACATGGTTCTCCAACCCACTCACTTTCACGTGGGCATCACGTGAGAGGAAGCAGAAAGTATGCTGCAGTAACAGTTAGCAGGTTGCGTGTAAAAGTTGACCGTTGCCTCCCCCCGGCTTCCGTATAATTTAATTATGCGACTTATCTTTTGTTGCCAAACTACACCCATGTTTTTAGCTACCCGCCGTAATACCTTCTTTTTTAGATGCGTGTTGTGGGGCCCATGAACAGATTGGACGTGGCGGTTTGGTGGCGGACGACGTGGCGTATCCTGCCACCACACCGTGGAGCCACCTGGCTCGGACTGCCGTTTGTTAGTCCGAACCAAAAGCCCCTCGTATAATTGGCATGGAAAAAAAAAGTGGAAGCAAAATACAAAAAGAATTGGTAAACAAGAACGGAGAAGAGAGCTGAGAGCAGCAGATCATTGAGGCCGGCCGACGTCGATTTCCGCCATTATCACAAGGAGAAGATGAAAAGGAAGCCATGAGTTAAGCTTCTTCCCTACGTCTTCTTCCTCTTCTCTGTTCTCATTCTCTCTCTCTTTACAGTTCCGCCATTAAAGCGCTCACGCCCTTCCCCACGAGAAAGCGGCCGAGCAAGGCTGTCTTCTCTACCCGCAACTTTCACGTACATCAACACTTCCATCGCCTTCTTTATTACTCGATCCCTGCCTCAAAGAAGGCAGAGCAACCGTAGAAACTAGCTCAGCCGGTGAGGTCGATGACGATGGGGTGGCGGCGCTTTATGACGGCGGCGGTGATGGTGGCGTGCTTGAGGGCTACGATGGCGATTCTGGACCCGGTGGACTTCTTAGCCTTGCAGGCCGTTCGCAAGGGGCTGGAGGACATGCCTGGATCCGATTTCTTCTCGTCCTGGGACTTCACCGATGACCCCTGCGCCTTCACCGGAGTGTTCTGCGCCGGGGAGCGCGTGGTGACGCTCGCCCTTGGCGATCCCCGCGCGGGCGCGCCGGGACTAGTGGGACGACTCGACCCCGCTCTCGGTCGACTTAACGCGCTCGCCGAGCTCTCCCTCGTTCCAGGCCGCGTTTCTGGTCCCATTCCTGATGCTCTGTCCGATTGCTCTGACCTCCGATTCGTTGCTCTGAGTAAGAATTTGTTCTCCGGCACCGTCCCGTCCGGCCTCGGAGGCCTCCCCCGCCTCCGCACCCTCGATCTCAGTTATAACCTGCTTTCCAGTTCTGTCCCGGCGACCCTCGCCTC
>JBBPFQ010808076.1:0-12845 GCA_037974815.1 Kaempferia elegans
CAATGCCTACTGTTCCCTCTTCGGAGAACAGGTCATCACCTACTCCTCTCAGGACAAATTACCTTTTACCAACTAGCACCTCCGGTTGGACTTTTGCTCGGCCTCTGAAGACTCGGATCTCGATGACGTCCGACTCTCGACCCGTCTCGACTCCTGTCCGCTGTCCTTGCTCGGCAAAGACTTCTGCTCGATCCCCCAGACTAAGACTTCGTGCTCGGCTTCACTCACCAAGACTTCGTTTCCCGATCCTCGACCAGGACTTCATGCTCAACCCTGCAGGTCAAGACTTCATGCCTAGTTTACCTAAGACTTTCATGCACACTTAGTAAACCATATTAGTCCACAAAATAAGCTTAACTTTGAACCCTTTGCCATTATCAAAATAAGGTTCGATCTTGGTGCTTCTGGCACCAACACTTTCTAAACAACTTACCTCGAGATCCTTGGATATGTAATAGACGTCTACTATCAAGGTCCATTCGGGAGTTCTTGGGAACGTATTTAAGTCATATCTTATGGTATCTCTATTCGTTACTTCTTCTCCGAGGTTGTTGAGTCAGGTGATCAGTTCCTTGATCTTCATATGCAGTTGACTACTTGCGGCGGAAGAACATTGAGTAGATAGAACTTTGTTTTGCCGTTGGCCACGAAGATTGCTTGTTCCTTCTTGATCTAGTGAGTTTCTTCTTTTTCGTCGCCGTTCTGATTGCTAGGTGCTATACAATCATAATTTATCGTTAATAAAATATCAAAATCAGTTTTAAAGAATATTTCCATTTTTCTTTTCCAATTGGCGAAGTACCCCTCTAATTTTGGTGGATGAATGCTTGCTTCGGCCATTTGTGCTTTAGACGGCTGTTAGTCCTTCTAAAACGTCCTTGCTCGGATATCAATTGATGGTCCTGTGAGGTCGACTAGACGGGGTGAATACCCCTTCAATTAAAGTTACACTTTCTTTTGCATTTTATTTAGCCAACACAAACACAAGTAGTTAGAAATAAAAGCATAAAATAAAGAAGAGGTAAGAAAAGAGTTACTTGGTTACAATCTGAGAGGTTGTTAATGTAGGATAGTGAAAGCACTAAAGATCTCCTTCTTGGAAGGCGGAGAAGCCTATTATAGACGTTGAAGTACTGAATAAAAACTACCGACTAAAGAAATGAAAGCTCAGTGTTTGTAATCGAGAGTTGTGTAAAACTATAAGGACCAGGGCTCTATTTATAGCCCACTCGTCGAAATTTCCATTTTGTTGATGTGGCACCTCTCAGACGTCTGCGTCAACCCAAACAGGTACGGGTGCATAGAGTCCAGATGCCTGGACAAGCCAACTCCGCATTGACTTGTCCAGCTGCTATGATCGTTTGGGTGATTCTTCGACCATCTAGAGTTGAGCTCATCCAAACCCAATTTTAGCTTTCTCCTCGAGCAATCTTTCACTCCGGCTTCTCGTCCCTCGAAAACGTCGGGCGTATCTTTCTTGCCTACCGGTGTACACTTCCGCCGTATCTCGACTGCACTGAGCCTGTCAACTAAGTCCCGTACCATCCTTTTCGCTAGATGCATCTTCCGCTCGACTTCTTGTGTTCATAAGTTCCTGCACGCATAGACACAAGGATCAAATACAACAGGATCTAAATTAACTCGGTTGATCACATCAAAACTATCTAAGGGTACTTGCATAGTATCAATAGAAAGAAAATATATACCACTCCTAGAATTAAGTGGAAGTTAAAGGATGATAGCGAAATATATTTAAAGAGAAGGTAGAAGTACAACATTTGGTGAAATATATGGTGGTTCTAATACGACATGAGATAAAATAGTAATAAAGTTGAAAATAGTAGCTAATAGTGCACTCGGTGAGTGAAAAGAAAATGTAGCACTAAGTAAAGAATCTTGGTAGAGGAATGAAAAAGTATAAGAGAAATTGAAAGAAAAATGAATAACTTATAATAAATTATATATTTGTAAGAACGAAATAAATTAAAACAAAATATAATAGCTAAGAAAAAAAAAGTAAGAAAGTGAATGAAGAAAAAAAATGAAACTTTTGAACGATTATATTCTAAATTGGATATAAAAGAAGGGGAACGAGACATTTAATTGAGAGAAAGGAAGACAAGATATCTTATCTAAATAAAATGTATTAAATATGAATGTAACATGAAACTAATAAATGATGGAGAAATAAAAGAAGGTGGAAGAGGTATTTTCATTAACTTTTTAACGAAGGTTTAGGTGATCAACTTAACTTAGGTAATTTAAGTAGGTCAAATGAGTATAGAAATTTTAATTTTTATCGTAGAATTTAAACTTCAGAAGTAGAACAACTTTAAATGAGATACACAATGGAAAAGCCATTGGGCCAAATGATATTCCGATAGAGATATGGAAGTGACTAGGGAAGCAAGGTATTGAATTACATATAAAATTATTTAACATGATATTGAAAATGAAAAAAATGCCGGATCAATGGCGGGTTAATACTCTAGTTCCCTTATATAAGAACAAGAGAGACGTATAAAATTGTGCAAACTATATGTGCATTAAATTAATTAGTCCTACCATGAAATTTTAAGAAAAAATAATAGAAAAAAGATTAAGAAAGGAGACCACGGTGACCGAAAATCAATTTGGATTTATGTCTAAAAGGTCGACAATAGAATTATACATTTTGTTAGACAACTAATTGAAAAATATCGGGAGCAGAAATAAAATCTACACATCGTACTTTTTTTCTTAGAAAAAGCTTATGATAGAGTTCCAAGAGAAATTATATAGAGAATTTTAGAAAAGAGAGGTGTTACCATAACATATGTTGAATTAATTAAGGTTATGTATGAGAATGTAACGACCAGTGTAAAGACTTTAGACAGAGTAACTGAAACATTTCCAATAAAGATAGGATTACATCAATGATCAGCTCTAAGTCCTATCTTTTTGCACTAAGTATGGATAAACTCACTAGACACATTCGAGGTGCAGTACCGTGGTGTATGCTATTTGCAATTGATATTGTTTTGGTAGATGAAACATGTGAAGTAGTAATAAACTATAATCTTGATGAAAGACAGAAGAGAAATATTTTAAGCTCAGTAGAATAAAGACAGAATATATGGAATTTATATTTAGGGATATTAGACATAATGAAACAATTATTAAGATAGTAGATGACGAGTTGTCCGAAACTGAGAGTTTTAAATATTTAGGATTATTTTTGTAAAATGATGGAGGGATTGAGAGATATCTTACATAGAATACAATCAGGATGGTTAAAATGGAGAAAAATGTCGGGTGTTTTATGTGATCATAAAGTGCTTCTAAAATTTAAAGGAAAATTTTAGAAAATCACAATTAGACCTGCTATGTTATATGGAGCTGAATGTTGGACTATGACTCGACCACATGAGTAGAAGATGAGAGTTGCAGAGATGAGGATGTTAAGATCGATGTGTAGACATACGAGGATGGACAGAATAAGAAATGAGAGCATTAGAGAGAAAATCGGAGTTGCATCGATTGAAGAAAAATTCTGAGAGACACGTTTAAGATGGTAGGAGCATGTACTTAGACGACCAATAAATCTCCAGTTAGACGATGTGAAATAATGACAAACACACATATCAAATGAGGAAGACAAAAAAAGATTTAGCAACAGTAAAACAAGATAAATTTATTTTAGTATAGATGATGATCTAGTAGGAGATAAAAACTCAATGACATAAAATGATCCATATAACGGACCCCACCTAGTAGGATAAAGCTTGGTTGTTATTGTTGCCATCGTTGTCGTTGTCAATTGTATTAGTACTAATCATTTGCTGTGATGTCTGAAGGATCATCCGATGGTACAGTGCGTGTTTGGGAGATCGAAACCAGCCGTTGTATTAAAGTTTGGGATGTTGGTGAAGCTGTCAATCATATAACATGGAACCCATTACCCGAACTTCCTATTCTGTCAATTTCTTTGTAAGTTAGATGCTTTGAAATATAATTAGCCTTGTATGTTGCAAGCTATTTGCTCCTTTCTAACATGTTTACACATGGATTTACAGAGGGCGTGATGTGCTTATTTTAGATACTGGATTGGCAAATGCAGAGAACCAGGCAAGGGTGAAGGAGTTGCTTCATGTGGAGGAATCACCATTAGAGGAGGATGAGGGTAAGTGTCTGTACTCATCATATCATTTAATTCATGTTCAGAATTCAGATTATTTGACACTAGTTTTTGTGCTTTAGGAAATACCACTCCCGTGGTGAGATGGATTCGAGATGATAAATATGATGCCATCCGATTAAAGCATCTCAAGGTGAGCTATGTTCACTGTGCACTAATCTTGGATTTGTATCATCTTTCAGAATGGTGCATATGTATCTTTATAGTACTATTAATCATAAGTTGCAAAATTGGTCAATACAGAATACATATTGCCCAAGTTAGATTGGTGTCAGGAATGGCTGATCTAATATTTTTTTTTTGTAAAATTGGCGTATCATAAAAATTGAGGAGAGGTTAGGAAATACTAGAAATTCATAGAAATTGGCTACAAGTTAATTAAATATATTAGAAAATTCATATAATTTATTAAAATTTAATCAAATTAAAAGTCAAAATGGATAAAATTTTGTGTTAAAACTTGGTTTGGCTTAAGATGACTTGGCTAACTTGGCCAGTTTAGTCTTTGTTGCTCTCTTTAGCCTTCTTACATCTTAAGATTCAAAAAGTCAAGCATCACTCATTCAATTTTGTCATTGCTTGTTAAATTGAATGCTTTGCCCATCTTTCTTTTCTTTTGCTCATTATTGTTCAAGTGAGCTTATTGTGGATTGAGAGGCTATTATAGAGTAAAAGAGAATACAATAATCTTTTTTTATCGATAAGAATTCTAAAACTCTTCCTTTAAATATAAAAACCGATGTGAATCTAATTAGGAAATGACTAAATAATGACATTGAATTTAAGATATAACACTAATGAAATATATATTAGTGCTCTAGTGTATTGAGTGATTTTATACATAAAATATTATTGGTTATAATATGCTTTTATTATTTATTATTTTATACTAATAAATGACATTATTTGTATATTGCTTTACCAAAAATCAAATAAGTATAAATAAAATGTTCTTCTTAAGATTTTAGAATGTTTGTTGTAATATAAATAATTTTATTATATATTTTCTCTTTTTTTTTTACATCAACTCTGATTTCACCAATACTACTGATCAGATTCAAAGATACTTAAAATCATTTAACTATTCAATCTGGTTGTATGCTATTGATTACCGATTTATGCACATATCTAATTACATAATTCTTGTTGGACCTTAGTTAAGTCTTTGAATAAATTCATTTTACTTGGTAGAATATATGTCAATCCTTTTCTCTTATTCATTCTTTCGGCTTGCTTTGCAGGCTGTGACAACAATTGATTGGCATCGGAAAGGAGACTATTTCACTACTGTGGTTCCTAGTGATATCCTAATTATGCATTTTACTTGGTCTTAGTTTATATGATATTTTCTTCTCTCAGTTTTCGTTCTTTCTTTTTGCTCTGATGTACAATCACAAATTGGCAATTTGAAATATATAAAAAAATTATGACATTTGTACTTTAGCCATGGACATAGGTTGCTATCAAAGTGCCTTAAAAAGTCTAGACATAATTTCTCGAGTGCCATAAGAACGAGCTTGAAAATAAGCAGTAGAATATCACATAGGTCGTTTAGCCATATAATGTTTGGAACAATGATGAACAGTAGCCTATAGGTATCAGAACCAAAATCCTGTACCGGCTATGACATTGGAAAGTGGTGTTGGACTTTCGATTCATAGTTGTGTTTGTATGCTGTAAACTCAGGTAGTCTAAAGTTGCAAAGATGGAAGTAACTCATATATTTTCCTTGGTCTATGTCTAGACATCATTTGCAAATAATCCTACAGCCAGTGTTAATTGCCGTTTACATTTGACTGTTTTATAAACCTCAAGTATCCCTTGACTTGTACATTGCACGTAATACAAGAGCAGTATTGATACACCAACTCTCCAAGAAGCATTCACATAGTCCATTTAAGAAGTTGCATGGTCTTCCAGTCACTGCAGTTTTTCATCCAACACGATCGATATTCTTCATATCAACCAAGACTCATGTCTGGGTTTATGATCTTCTGAAGGAAAAGTTTGTCAAGAAGCTCGAGACAGGTCTTCAAGAGGTTTCTTCGATTTCAATTCATCCAGGAGGTAATTTTTTTTAGAGAATTTTCAGCAAAATTTCATGCCAAGGTGGAATCATGAAGGAAAAATCTTGAATCCATGAGTTATGTGTGACAATTTTGTATATATAGGCGATAATGTCATTGTGGGCAGCAAGGAAGGAAAAGTGTGCTGGTTTGATATGGACCTTTCATCCAAACCATATAGGACCTTGACGCCGTAAGCTCACTGTTTGTTTGGTTTTCTATCATTTTTTCCCCTTTAATTCTGCTTCTTGTGGTAGACCTTTATATATATAGTTGAGTATATGTCAAGTTTCATAACTTGAACCCTATTGGTCTCATCCAATTGATGATTCTCATTATATTTTATATTTTCTTCAATTGTTTCCCCTTGTGTCCTTTTTTTTTTTCATATCGATGTACCTTATTATTATCTACTATAGTCCCAGCTTCTCTGTATGTAAGTCATCTCACTGTGCATTTTTTTACTTGCAAATCTCCAGGATCCATCCCCATCCGAAAGATATCACAAATGTCACATTTCATCGCTTGTACCCTCTCTTTGCCTATAGCTCGGAAGACTGTACTGCTTATGTGTATCACGGAATGGTATACTCTGATCTTAATCAGAATCCTCTCATTCGCGCATTGAAAATTTTGCGTGGGCATAACAGTTCTAATGGCAGAGGTCGGTTGTGTTTTTGTTATTTTCCTTTTCCTTAATTTTCTTGTTCCCTGTATGGATTAGGAAACTATTATCTTCCCGATTCACAAATTAAAGTTACCATCACATGCTGATGTTCGAACTAAACATTGCGTCAACTTATTGATTGAACAGGCGTGCTCGATTGCAAATTCCATCCGAGGCAGCCATGGTTATTCACTGCCGGAGCAGATTCTATCATTAAACTGTATTGTCACTAATGATCGATAATTCTCCAGGAAACTCTGAAGAAACTCTAGGGGGTAAGTTATTGACGAGGATAGCAATTTCGTGTTCTTTGATATCAGATTTTTAGGTTAGTTTTGCTGTCAGTTTTTGCTTATTTTTTTATTTTTTGTGGAAACCAGCTATAAATTCTAAATTAGTTAATACGTGATTTGTAAGAAAAAGGTCACTAAAGATACGAGTATAAAGATATATCCTTTTGTTGCGGCTTCTAATTTACTGTTGTATATGAGAATTTATTTATGTTTGCTGCACAATTTTTCGCACAAAGATTGGAAAATATTGATACAAAAGTTATCAAAATATGTATATATAATTTTTATTTATAATTATTTCGCCGTCGGTTCTGCGGCTAAGTTTTCAAATTTTTGGGGCTCTTTTCTGCTAAACAATAGAGTTTGGCTATTAGCCTTATTTTTCCTTGGAGCGATCAGCTCGAGGGTCTGCTCGCTAAAACTGACATCTTCATATTCACTATCATATCGTAGGTTGATAAATGCCTTTAAAAAAAAAAGCAAAAAGGCGTTTTAAATTTACAAGTCATTAAAAGATTTTTTTTTTCAAAAATAACAAAAAATAAAAAGAGCTCTATTTTATTTTGAATATATATGTTGTTATTAGGTGGATGAGTTTTAAATATAATTACATTAAAATATTCTTTATTAATTTAATTAAAATTATTTTAAAAGTTGCAAAATTACAAAATAACTGCTATATTGTATTAGATTTTTACAGATTATAATAACTACGCAATAACTTTTATACATTGCACCAATACACAATAATTTCTATATGTAAAAACTACATATCTTCTACCTAAAATCACTATTAATTAGATACTCCTGATTATTTATAAAATTTGGGACTCTCCTTTAATGTTTGTCCAAAAGTATTTTCAATTTAAACTGCAGGAGGATCTCGGAATGTTCACAATCAAGCTCATTTTAGCTGTTTTCCTTGTGTAAGGGTTCCTTCAGAAAGGCAAATTCTGTATAAACTGCCAACTATTTAAGAAAGCCCGCGCACCTTTTTATTCTATACAAATTAAGAACTTTCTATTCCAGAAGATCAATTTGTTTCACTAGAAATGCTTTTACAAAGAAAAAACTATTTTTCACAAAGAAAAAAAAGGCGTCAACACAGACAATTTTATACATTTTGAAATACTTTATAAAAATTGCAATTTTTGTATAGCTGATCGACTTGATATGGTTGTGAGTTTGGGACATATTCCCATGCATTTGCTGGGGTAAAATGGAATGGAATAAAATTAATTTATTCATTATACGGCATCAATTTAATATTTACACTATAATGAAATAACTCATTCAATTCCATCAATTCTATAGTTTAAGAAGTGAAAATTTTTCCAGATATCTAGCAGTTTATATAAATTAACAAATAAAATTCGGACAGTTAACATAAAAATGATGAATTGATAGACCATTCATTCATTGTGAGTAACTTTAAATTTATCCTAGCAGCCGATAATAAATTTCTACAGAACCAAACTGATTCTCCACGACAAAGCCGGCAGCCGGTAATAAAGTTCTACAGAACCAAAGTGATTCTCCACGACAAAGCCGGCCTGGGCTGTCAAGGTAGAGCCGGGACACAGAACCCAACCTTAGACAGGTTTTTTTTTTTTTTTTATTATTTAAATTATATGTATAGTGGGGCCGAGGCACAAAGCCCAACCCTTTTTAAAAATAATATATATATATATATAAAAGTAAAAGTTAATAACATAATTTCTGTATTTATTGAAAAAATTGAAAAAGTATAATTATAAATTCTAAAATATTATGTATTTTTTAATTTTTTATAAAAGTGCCCTCTAAAAGGAAGAAAAAAAAATAAGCACCAGATTTTTTTTCTCATATTCATTTCCTATTTCCATCTCCCTAAATCCTAATATTCCAAAACTCAATTTTGTTCATCCTCAAACTATTCACCCAAATTGACAGCCATCATCTAACACCGTCATCATCGCATCACCGTTGATGCAGTGAGTGGATGTGAGGACACATGGCTTCGTGCCGCCTCCCGCCTGTTCTTGCAAGTCTGGTACGTTTTACATTCAATCTTGATATTCTAGCATCTTTGTCGGCATTGGTGACTAGAGACTTTATGGAGTTCTCGTTTAGGGATCTAGCGACCCAGTCAACCTAGAAGATAGCTCACCCTCTCCTACCTCCAGGTTAGGATAACTTAGTCTGCAATCCAGCCAGCCCACTGACAATCCACTCCTTGCCACTTCCAGGATCAGCGGCCATCACATCATCGCCCACCGATATTATAGAATAGTGCACACGTTTAAACCCTTCAATTTAGATGAAATTTTCTTGATACAAGAGTTTTTTTTTAACCAGGCCCTTTAAAGTGTAGGGCCAGCCCTGCTCGATAGGATTAGTTGGCGTAAATAAGATGCTTAATACAACTTAACAAAAAAGGTGACTTTTTTTCACTTTTATTAAATATAACCCGTTTACTAAATCATCATTTGCAAAATAAAAATTAATAAACTAAGTCAAGTTGATCAAGCATTCAGTTTAGGCAACTTAAATGGATTTGTCATCGAATGAGACTTGAATATCCTCCTGAACCAACCAAACGCACCAAAAACATATCAAATTTGATTAGAAAAGAAAGACCAAATTGAAAGCATCAAAGTAACCATTTGAAATGATTTAATGAGTTGAATTCCTGTAATCACTACAATTTAATAGCTCCAGACAAAAGAAAAGTTTCACTGGCATCACATCTATCTTATATACATTCTAACCTTCAAGCGTATTCTTTCCCCCAAAACCAAGACATATGACATGGAGATTTCTTTAGGGAAATTTTCCATATGTTTTCATCTATAAGTACTCAACATGTCCATGTTATCTAAAAAGGTTGTTTACTATACAAGATTCGATATTGAGCAATTAAAGAGCTAAGAATATCTGATAGAATAAATGAAAGGGTTCGACCATAAGGCGGCAAAAGAAACACTAGCTGTACGCATTGCAAGTCAAAAAGGAGAGAGGTTCCACTTTCTTTTGTTTGTCATTTCTTAAAGCAGATGAGAAGAATAAGTAGGCAAGAAGAAAAGTAAAATGGAGGGGAAAAGAAGAGGTACCAGAAAAGTGCACAAGTTCCCACCGATCGATCTTTCCATCCTCTGGCCCGGTAGAAAAGCGTTCTTAGAACCACCTTGAACATCTAATGGGGGAAAAAGAATCGCATTAGCCAGTTCAACTGTCAACAGGATCCAATCAATAATCGAAAATGTCAGCCACGAATCAACAAAACCAACTTAATTGATCTCAGTTTTTTTTTCATTGTTCTGCCAATTTGCTTCCATTCCATTGATCGATCAATTGGGCAAATCTAGCAGTTAATGTACACTGGACCTTACCAAAGATGCAAAAGAGAGAAGTTAAATGCAGGATTGTCTTTTCACTTTGCTTACCAACTCGTTAAGAGAAAAGATGCACAAAGTGATCACAAGAGGCAAAAGGCAAACTTGAGTTTGCTAAAGATAAAAAAGAAGAGGGTCCCCTTCTCGTGTCTCCCCCTTTTGAGTTTTGTGGAGAGGAAGTAATAAGGGAAGATGCAACCAACTCAAATTCATAAGATGAAGGACGAAGCCATCGCACCTTACTCAGTATGCCGAGCTCCACCACCAATTTAGTCTAAAGCCTCATTTTCAGCCTCTTGCATAATCCTGGGACTAAGCGTATCATCTTGAAAGATAAGATTAGTTAAAACAAAAATTAGTCAAACAAAATGAATGTGGTGAAACTTTACAATTCTTATTGAGCATTGTGTACATACAAAGGTCTGCGTATTTTAATTTTTATCACATATACGACAAGGATGCTAATAACTCAGATGCTTCACTTAAGCCATCTAAAAAAAAGACTTCCTTGAACTCTAAATAGCACCATATTGCCAGACGACTAGATGGTTGTTTACAAATGAAGAGGAAGAGATGGATCAGCTTTAGCCATTTACTCTCATCAATCACTGCACACAAGGAAACAAAGAAACAGTCAGATTCAAACCCCGAAACCAAGTAAAATGTTCATACAACAATAACAAACAAAAGAAAACAGCTAAGCCAAGCCAACCCAACCCTTTTCAAGGCAGAGCCACTATTGGAAACAAAATGAAACTAAAAAGGCATAGCAGAAAACAATCAAGGTCTTTTTCTTTCAACTTCCACAATCGAGGTATAGTGATCATAGTTTCATAATTATGAAAAATCGCTCCCACGATGAAGTAAAACTTTTCTGATATTAACTCAGTCAGACATCTCAGCAAAGTGAAGTAAAAGTAGTCTAAGACTAAGTGGGCCAAACTCATAAAATAGGTTTCATAATCCCTGTCAACCTGTTTAGTAAAGTTTCAGGTCAACATACGTGCTCTGGAGTTTTTTTTTCCGCTTGTGGTGATTATTACTTCAAAATGCAGCTAACTTCGCTTTCAGCAACATAGATTGTTATTATCGTCATACAATGGGACAAAAATATATAATAAAATGATTGCGTTATATTCAAGTATTTGTTTGATACGAACAGAACTAATATTGCAGATTATACACCAGTTCCATCTCCAAGTCATATGAGGTTTAGCAATTTATCAAATCTAGTCTGCATCCCTCATTAAAAATAGCTTCTTTTACTGAACCATCACTATATTGATCAAGGTGATTCGTAAACATATCCTTACCTCATACATTTGCTTCTCCACCAAAACCATTGGCAACTGGCTGCAACTAAGAATAGAACACTCAATCTCGAAATAGGACACTATCACTGAGTTTGAGCAGGGGATGAAGGCAGTGTGGGGAGAATTTCCGTGCGAAGAGGTATGAGTAAGTAGAATTTGACTTCCTCAACAACTTAATTAAATCCCCGGATATCTCCGGCGGCCGGTAGGTGTGTGGGTGACCTCCGACGCTGTCTGTCCAGTTCACTCTGGTTAATGTGTAACGAGTGCATCCGTCGGGGTCCTGCATACCAAGAAGGGTAGGGAAGTAGTGCTCCTCAGGGTAACAAGAATCTTCTCTTGATTTGAGACAAGGCATCTTAAACTTCTTCCACAGCCGGCGGTCGCGCACAATCATCAAGGCGTGCCGCCTTGCCAGGATAAAGAACTGCGAGCCAACACGGAACTGGTCGAACGACACTTCCGGGAGCATTACGTCATCTCCGCGAGCGACGTATCGGTTCCACAGTCCCGGTTCACCTGAAAGGATCTCGATAAAGCTCCGATGTCGGCGACGAATCAGGCCTTCAGCGTGGGCAGGCTTCAAAGAACCAGGGTCCGAGAGAACGGCATGGTAGGTGAAGCGGAAGGAATGGAGAGGGATGCAATGCTGGGAGATGAGAGCGAAGAAGGCGTTAGCTGGGTCGTCGACCAGAGCGGCCGCAAGGAGGCGGCGCGCCGCAGAGATTAGCGTCGGCGATCCTCGCTGGGTCGCTTTGGCCGGGATGAATCGGTCGCGGAAAGAGGGCGTCGGCGTGAGCAGAAGGCGGGCGGAAGGGTCGGCGTGGATGTACACGTTAAACAGACGCTCGTGCCCGCGGAAGAATCGCTCCCAGAGAGGAGCGAAGGAGAGATCAGAGTTCGTGAGGAACATGAACGCGATCTTGGGCGGCGACGCAGCGCGTCGTCGCAGCCC
>JBBPFQ010808184.1:0-23951 GCA_037974815.1 Kaempferia elegans
CGGGCTATCTCCAGGAGGTGTTTATTTTTTCTTTCAGCAATACTATTTTGTTGAGGTGTATCTATACACGAACTATGCTGAACTATCCCCTTTTCTAGGAAAATTTTTTTCTAAGATCATATTAAAATACTCCTTCCCATTGTCACTTTTAAAAATTTGTATTTTAGTTTGAAGTTGAGTCTGCAAAAATTTTTTAAAGACTTTTCAACTTCTGATTTTTCCTTTAATAAATACATCTAGCAAAGTTGAGTATGATCATCAGGAATGATAAACTATTTCTTATTAGAGGGTGTGTTTATCTTATTAGGACCCAAACATGGTAAACGGTTTTGATGGCTTGTATGGCTATGAAGGAAGGAATGTGCAGTGGTGTTTTGCAATCTCACATCACAATGAAACAATGATGAATCTTTATTGTGAAACAATTTAGGAAACAAGTGCTTTAAATATCGAAAACTAGGATGTCCTAATTAAAATGCACAACATAATATTACTTTCGAAACAGAAATAGACTCAAAACAGGAGCCTCTTGGTTGAGATTGTTTTCTTGATTTAGATTCATCTTCAAGGAAGTAGAGTCCTCCATTTTGTTTAGCACTTCCAATCATCCTCCCCGACGTCAAATCTTAGAATACATAGTGAGACAAATGCCTTAGCACGATCTCAAAGAGAAAATCCAAATAACAATAATCTAATGACCTCTGGAGGTATACCATTCATCTTCATAGTTGAGCAAATTTCATAGAACATCTCCAAGTGTTAATTTGGATCCTCGTGTGGTCCTCCTCCGAATTGATTTTGTTGTACCATATGAATAAATGTCGGTTTGATTTTGAAATTATTAGCTTCCATAGTGGGCCTTGTAATGCTAGACCTCACTCCTCTCACATATAACGCAACATAATCTTTAAGAAACTTATTGGCCATAGTCACTTGCTCTTGATCTTGTTGATTTCTTTGCAAGTTTTGTCTTTGATGATAAGTCCGATCGATCTCGGGATCAAACGGAAATAAACCTGCACTATTTCTTTTTCGCATACAAGAGTAAGAAACAAGATGTAAGATATGTTTCTGAGTTTTTTCAATATGGAAAGTAATTGCAAAAATTAAAGAAATTAGCTTGACAATTTTGATCATGGACCAATTACTGACCGATAAAAGGTTATAAGACAACTTTGGAACATAAAGAATATCATTTAGAGTAAGCATAGGTATACTACATCATAACTTTTTCTGTAATAGCTGAAAGAGAGCCATCTGCAATCTTAATTATTTGGTTACCTGCACAAGGTCTACATGAAGAGAAAAGGTTTGACATTCCTATTATATGATCAGTTGCACCTGAGTTAATAGTCGAGGTGTGATTGGAATTGACACTAAGGAAGGTTATTGTCATGTAATTACCTTTTTGAGCTATTGGACAAGAATGATTTTTCTAAGACTCGAGGAGTTTATGTAGTTGGTCTATTTGTTCGTTGGTGAAAGGAAGTACGCTAGGAATAGACTGCCCCTCTTGATCTGAGATAATAATCTGAAGTGCACGACCTTGACCTTCACTATCAATTATTTTCTTCCAATTTTTTAGCTTCCCATGGATTTTCTAGTATGTTTCCCCCGTGTGCCACAGATGTTTACAATGGTCACACCATTTTCTAAAACTCATGCCATCTCTCTTCGCTTCCTCTTGTAATCCTTTAGTAACAATGGCAGAACTTTCCAAACTTAGGTTAGTAGAGATTGAGGTAGATTTGTTAAGCATAACAGTTTGTCGAGCTTCTTCTCTTTGGACTTCGGAAAATAGTTCATGGATCGTTGGTAGAGGTGTCTTTCCCAAGATTCGATCTCTTACTTCATCTAGATCCTTTTTTAGTCCCGCTAAGAAAATAAACATCCAATCATTCTCTTGTCGTTTCATAAAACGAACGCTAACATCAACACAATATCAAATATTATCATAGCATATATCTAGTTCTTGCCACAATGTCATCAACTCATTATAGTAGGAAGTCACATCACGTTCGCCTTGCTTTGTTTGCCATAGTCTTGATTTTAGGGTAAAAATTTGCTAAGAGTTCTCTAAATCTGAATAAGTATCTCTAGCTGTTTCTCATACCTCTTTGGCGGTAGGTGGGAGCATAAATGACTTTCATAGGGGCTCCATGGAATTGACTAACTATGCTATAAACAATGAATTTTTAGATTTCCAGGCTTTAAATCTGGAGTCTCCATAAGCTGGTTTTATTACTTCTCCTAATTTCCCAAGGAATGCATATCTCAACGATGATTTTCTGATTTTCAAAGATTATTTTTTAATTTTATGCAATGAGGATCTCCTAATTTTCCACCAATTCTATATAAAAAATATACAAATGAGTATAAGAAAATAGAAAAATAAAAACATTACTAGTGTCAGCCTAATTCTGAGTTATGGTGCATTTGTTTTGGTGTCAAGTGAACCAGAGCCTAAGATTTGAGATCTTGCAGCAAGTCCATGTTTAGTAGTAGTTGGTGATTACTTTTTGTGTAGTTGACCACAGTTGAGACTAACATCGCTTGTTGATGATGATGATGATGATTTTGCCTCTTCTTTGAATTTCATGAGCTGACTTTAACTCATGAGAAATGTTTCTATGGTATCTTGGAAGTTTGCATGAGAAAAAGTAGCAGCCAATTCTGCTACCTTAGGCAGCCATTGCTACACAGCTCTACATGCTTGCCTTGATCCTTTTTTTTCCTGTTTCTTCTGATTTCAAAGGAATTTTGGATTACAAGTTATTGCTTTCAGTACTCTGTTATAGTTATTTGCTCATTTTTTTCTGTTGTATACATCTAAGATTATGCATTCAATGCCCAGCTAACTAGTATATTCCTTTAATGTTCATCAATGTAATTCAAATGCTTGAATGCTTGCTGTGCCATAATACTTTATGTTATCATCACTGGTTCCTCGTTGGATTTGTTTTACAAATATACCAAGCCATTCTTGTAGTATTGGAAATCATAGTGTATGTTGATCTGTTACTTTCACGTTTTTCATATTATTTTTTCTGGCAAACACATCCTATGCTGGGATCATGCTGTACATACATTTCTGTCCACTGCAGCCAAAGGATGATGGTTTAGATATAAAAAGGGAGGACCTCTCTAAGGGACTAATGGTATGTCACATGTTCTCTGTTTTCTTCAGCTCAACCTTTGTGAGTTTACAAATTTATTCTCGAAAGCCAAAAATTACGTGGAAGGTTTATGTCTTAATGATTATCTACCTTTTCAATTTTGTTTGACTTTCTTGTGCACTCATGATATTTTCTTCTTCTTCTTCTCGTATTCTAACTTTTTGGAGAGGAAGACCTACAATATGTATGACTGAGGAATGTGGATATGATGATTATTAGACAAATTTGCTTCTGGCATTGGCCTGGAGCAATGTTCTCATTTTCAGGATACTTCTCCAACTGGCAGTGACATATGTCATGGTAAAATGCAAGCACGCCAGTTTGTTTGGGGAACACCATATTCAATTAATCCTTCACTCTACCACGATCCTGATTTGCCTAGACGAAATAAAGAAATTTACAGAAGGGTGTAGGTAGGAAATAGAATCAAACAAATCAGTAATAACCTTCCATTTTTGTCAGACAGCAATGTTTCAAGCAATAGCTGTCAATTTTGATTTGGTCTATCAATTTAATATTCTTAACTAGTATAGTTTGTTTTAAATAAGGATTACAATAGTTTTTTGCCATCAACTGGTGTTTCAAATTTGTCTCATGTTTATTATTGAAACATATTATCTTGACCAATCTTGTATATGATTAACAAAGGTTTATGGTGTGTGTGTATGTGTGCTCCAAGTTTTTACAACACCATCTAGAATTATTGCCTTGCACTGTACCATCATCTGATTATTCATTCTATCACTATCTTGATGAAAGTATAGAAGATGTTGCTACTTACAACTGTATTTGCAAAATACTCTCAAAAGTTAGCAAAGTTTATTCTGAATGAAAGTAAAATAGCTTTTGTGCATCGTTTACCAGGAAATTTGCATTTGGATTTCTAGTTCAATTTTTTCCCCTTCTCATTTGAACCTCTTACAGCGTTTTTTTTTAAAATTTAGCTCTTGTTTTCAATGAATTTTAGTTGATGTTTTTTTTATAAAAATATTGCTTCATTATTTTAGAAGGGAGTCATGGCCCAAGGTAAAATTGTTGCCTTGTGACCTAGAGGTCACGGGTTCGAATCTTGAAAACAGTCTCTTGCAAAAAAAAAAAAAAAAAAGTAAGGTAAGGTTGCTACCATGGTCTTTTCCTAGGACTCCGCATGGCGAGAGTTTTTTATTATTTTTTATTTTTTAATCTTTTGGCACTTATTTATTTGTGAAATTTGTTTTCATAAAAACATCACATTAATATTTTTAAGTCAATGTATGGAAGCTAATCACTGGTTATTCTATTTTCTGACATCTTTTATGCTATGCAGAATGCTTTCTCTTCATCTCCTTTTTTTGAACCATTTGTTGTGCCACTACTCCTTGAAAAACTGTCCTCATCTCTTCTATCTGCCAAGGTTTGTTTGTATATCGTTGGATTTTGTAATGGATGCTTAAAGGTTAAAGCTACTGGAGAAGTGTTACCAATGAGTTGGCAAATCTTTGCAGCTTGATTCTTTGAAGTATCTTAACAGTTGTTTATACCACTATGGAGGGAAAAGGATGGTCAAGCATTCTAAAGTTATCTGGTCTAATCTAAAAGATGTGATCTTTAATTTCTCACCAGAGAGACCTCCATTATTAACTGATGAATTGGATGTAGATATGAAATCTGAGGTTAATCAGATTAGAATGGAAGCTCTAAATTGTTTGGAAACAGCTCTCGCATGCTTCGATTTTTCTAAACAAGATTCCTTTCTATGCTTGATTATTGATGATCCAGATATTGGAACAAAGTTAGAGTCACTGACAAGCATAACGAGTTATTCAGGTACATCTGCTGAAATCCAGCGCGATTTGAGTGCTATTGGAAGTATCTTGGCTAGCACAGCAAAGGTATCAATATATTGCTGCAATAAAGTGTTCCTGAAGTTCTTTCCCTGCCTAATGGATGTTTTAGGAGTTTCTAGAAACCATTCTTCTCAATTTTGTATAACTAATCACAAAACGGTTCTTGGTGGAATGAATTTTGGAGCACTTTTTCTGTCTGTTGAACTCCTTAGTTCGTCTAGAGAATTATCTTTGGCATCTAATATTGCGGCAGAGGTCATTGCAGAATCAAAGAGCTGGTATTTCATGCTCAAAAGTTTCTCTACGGATCTTTGTCATGTTCTTGGTTCAGTATTGAGAACATCCAATACGTCTATGGTTGCTAGTGAAAAAGAAGGTGTGCTTTGTGCAGGTACTTTTTATATATATCTTTCTGGTTTCATTGTCGTGAAATGCTAATTATTTTGTTTGACAAAGATGTGGCTGTTCCTTATCAATTAATTGATTAGTTATCATGACTTTGTTGTGAAAAATTCTGACATCTGAAACCTAAGATGGGATAGTTTTTCCATTTTAAATACTTAAGTTGTTTGAAGATTAATTCTGCATATACACACATTATGATATTCTTTATTTTTCTTCTGTTTTATGTACCCTACCTTTTAGAACCATGTCACAACATGTCAATTTTGAAGGGATTGCCAAGCTGATATTCTGTGATATGGTCCTAAATGGTAAGTGACTCAGCCCATATGTGGTTGAGTAAGTGGATTTGGAAGGGGACTCTATAGTGGTCCCATATGATCACATATGCAGCTTGCATATTCAATAATAATAAATTATTTAGTTGGTTATGAACCAAATTAACTCAAAATCCAAAGTATTCTTTTTGGAAAAATGTTAATTATATCATTTTACTAGTATATATATGCTGTATTCTTGATTATGGATTAATATTAATAATTATATTCCATGTGTTTGCATTATATGTTTGATTTTGATTTTTTTTTCTGTATGGAAGGATGAATCAAAATTGTTAATGTGTTAATTGATATACTTTCTTACATATAGTCATTAGCATTGCAAGATGCAGTTACATATTAAAACCTCTGCTGTTAAAGGCATTAGCATTGTAATATGTACTATCTATTAGGTCAAATGCATACTGCTTACATATGCTTTTAAAACCGCTGCTGTTAAAGATTTCTATATAACACAATAAAGTAAATGTTGTTAGTGGTGGCGACGAGATTATATATATCAAATTATTAATTCCTAAGCTATCTATGCGAAAAAAGTCTACATCTAATGAAAAACCTATAAATCCTTCTTTTTAATATTTTTTTAAAGTATTAATATTATTAGAGGCATAGTTTATAGGTCATTAGGCATAGTGAGGTTTGTCTCACATTAATAGTTCTGGGTGTAGAGGATTATCAAGAATTCTATATAAACCAATTCTATGGCTATCTCATTAGAATGCAATACAATGTTCACTTTCCTAAATTTTACATGCCATCAAATCACAACTCTTGGTGTTAGGGTTTTTAAATAGGTATTCCCATAACAGGAAGTTCATGGTCCACCCTAATTCGTGAATCTTTTCTTCTCCTTGTGTGAGCTTGGTGTTGCTCTTGATTTTGATCTCCTAGATCTAGTTCCTAGTCCCTTAGTGCATGTGTCCCATCTTTAGCCACATGAGCAAAATTTCCCCGCCAACTTGTAACAAGTGTCAAGTGGTGTTCATTGGCAGAGATTCCAAATTTGGACATTGGAATAGCCCATGTGCCAACATTGCATTCTGATGCCTTCTCCCAATGACACACTAACTTCCTCCTTGCTTTGCTGGAAGCAACATGATAAGCATCTTGGCCTTTAGTTGTGTGGAGGTCTTACATGCAAGGTAGCTTTGTAGATGAGTCTTCTTTCATGCCATTGATTCTCTCCTTTGTCTTCTTTAGGTTTAGTATGACTCTCTTTTGTATCCTTTTGGGTGCTTAATTTCATGGGATGGAATATAGAAAGAAAATAAGGTGGCAAAAGATTTTCTCAGCTACACTTTCCCTCCGTTTCCTTTGATGGAAAAACTAGATGAAAGGAAACGCTTGGAAAATCCTTTCCTCTATATTAGTCCCGTTCGATTTGTATGGAAAATTTCGCTTTCACATGTAATGGAGCTCAAATTCGAGTTTAAAATAATTCAAAAACATTCTTTTCAAATCTATTTTTATAAATCTATTTTTTGTTTTTGTTTTTGTTTTTGTAGTATTTGATAAATACAACTGTAATATTTCATGAAAGAAAATCTTAATCATATTACATGAAAGAAGCCCTATTTATATACAAAGTTAGGGCCTATTCTAAGAAATAATTAGGACTCTATTATAGGAAATAAATTCTAAAATAAGATACCAAATTATCCCTAAACATATTTAAGGATACTAAATATCCCTATACATATTTAGGGATACTAAATTATCCCTAGTCATATTTACAATATTCTAACAACAACAGCCAAGTTTTATCTTACTAGGTGAAGTCAGCTATATGGATCCTTCTACACTATTGGGTTCTATTTCTTACTATATTAAACATTATATTTAAATAAATTTTATATTATTTTATTGTTGCTAACCAATTCTTTTTTGATCTTCCTCGTTTAATATGAGCATTTGTCACAGTTTCACATTGCCTAACTTGAGCATTTATTGGTCATCTAAATAACATGTCCATACAATTTTAAATGTGTCTCGTTGAATTTTCCCTCAATTTGTGCAACCTCGACTCTCTTTCTAATATTTTCATTTCTTATCTTGCCCATCCTTATATGTTCGCACACCCACCTTAACATCCTCATTTCCTCAACTCTTATCCTCTGCTCATGTGCTTGCGTCATAGCCCCAACATTCAGCTCCATATAACTTAGTAGGTCTAATCGCTGTTTTATAAAACTTTCTTTTAAGTTTTAGATGTACTTTACGATTACAAAGAACACCTGACATTTTTCTCCATTTCAGCCATCCCGCTTAGGGGTGCAAATGAGCCGATCTTGAGCTCGGCTCGACCATCATCATGGGCTCGAGATCGGCTCGACTTTTAAATCAAAATTAAAATAAAACACACCCGCGCAAGCCGTTGTTCTTTCCTTTGGCCACGCAGATCCAAGTCATTAACAAACCCCCTCTAGCCACGAAAACCTCCGAACTTATTGTTTTACATTTAAAGTAGTAATTATTTTAAATATTAGAATATTGAATTAGCTCGGCTAGATAAAGCTCGCCGAGCCCTTGAGCCAGTATTAAACCAACTCGAGCTTGAGTCGAGCTTTGATTGAGCCGCTCGCAATCAGCTCAGCTCATTTGCACCCTTAATCCCGTTTGTATTTTATGTAAGACATTTCTCAATCCTCTATCATTTTGTAAAAATAATTCTAAATACTTAACACTCGCTTATAGACAACTTATCATCTCCTATCTTTTTGACAATTTTTTTTTTAAATTTCTCCTTTCTTTTTGTCTGTCAATGAAAAATGTCAGCCGGAAAATTTCTCACAATCCCTTTTCCAATTTTTACTACTTTCTTTTGTAGTTGTTTTCTTCCTTTTGTTGGAAATAATGTCTTAAGTACCTCAGTAAAAGAGTATCACATTCTTTGAGCTTCCTTTCTACATGGCAACCTCCTTTAATTGCTAATGCTATATTCATATTCACTTTTTCTGCTCCTTGCTTGTGCATGTAGATCCACGCTCTCTCTTTTGCCTATTAATTTTCAATCTATCAACTGGAAAGCAAGCCATGTCTTGAAGAGGAGTACTTGGGTGTTCACCATTCTTATTCACTTATTTTGTTTTTTCTTCCTCATGTTCCTTCTTTTTCTTATCCACATTAGGTGAAGATTTGAATAGAGAAATGTTTTTATGTTTTTTTACTTTTAGCAAACATCGACCTACAAAAAAATGTTTTCTTCGTGTTTTGCTACTTTTAGCAAATAGTTTATCTGTTCTATTGATAATTCCATTAGAAATCTCAAGTATTTTCTTGTTTTGCTGTTGTATGCACTGCTACAAAGAGAAATCCACTTATGATATTTGTTCTTGAGACTTCTCTTGATCTTTATTTCACTTCATCCTTTCTCCCATTGCCCTCTCTCTTTGTTGATGTGCTTATTTGAGGTTAAGGGAACTATTGATTTTGTGTTGTCGAATGGTCATTTGTTGCATGCTTAGTCAACAATTTCTAGAGTTTATCTAGTGGTGTGCTTCGTTAACTCCTTATATTTATATTTTATTTTTGTATATGAGTATTATGCTTTTGTTCCACTCTACATATTTTAGTTTGCACAACAAGTTGAACAAAGATAGTATGCATGCTCCAATTTAAGAACGTGTGCTAATGGTGGAAAAAGGCGTTTCGTTCGCCCTCAACGGCTCCGTCAGCTCATTCCCAAGTCAACACGGAAGAGGTAATCATGGGTGGCTACGCTTGAACAGTTGAATAGCCCATGGGGGAGGGAGACACCAGACTACTAGTCAAGATTTGACCACAGATCTCATGATGGCAACACCACCATGTGCTAGCCAAGTGTCCACCCCGAGGGGACATTGAGAGGGGTGCTAATGGTATTCGGTGTAGTGGGTTTAGTTCTACATTAGCAGTTCTATAGGATTAAGGGTTTATGTTGAGTTCTATGTAGCCCATGTAATCTTTGTTATTAGAGTGTCCAAGATTTTACGAATAATATATTCAAATAATTAGCATAAGAATATTGATCAATCATATAAAACTAAAAAGAATACATGACAATGTGAATATTAGATCCCATATTGGTTGAGCAACCATATAGCTGATGTGTAATATGAGTCCAGTGTAACTAGAATACTAGACTACCTATTTAACCCGGCTGCCAATAGATAACTGATAAGTAATATGGTTTCAATGTAACTAGACTGCATATTGAACCCTACTGCATATGCACATGCTCATTTTCAAACTTGTGGTCTTTTTGAAAGACATGGGAATATTTTGATATAACATATTATCAGGACCATAATAGTTTCTACTTTAGAGCACTGGTTTCTCATGACTTGTGGTTCTGTATTGAAATATCGATTGCACATGTTTTCGACATGAAGTTATTTGACAACTGTACGTAATGATGACAATTTTCTCTTCTAATCAGAATTAAAAGGGTACGAATAAAATGTATAGGTTAAGAGGGATCATCAGGGTAAAATACTCACATGGCCCATCATGCAGAAGTCTAACTTGTCCAATGTTCACTTAGAATCCTGAAACCACAAAAGTTTTCTCTCACCAAAGTATATAGGCATACAAGTAAAGCTGTCACTAGTCAATGAAGAGTTGAAAACCGATAATCAACCTAAATTTACCTTGCTTAAAGGGCTAAGTAACTCCATTACCTTCTCAAGGACGTGATATTTGTGCCAATAAGTGTCATGGGGATTTCTTCATGTGTGATTTCCATAATCTGTGATTCTTGGCAAAGGTTTATTGAGATATTACCAAACATGATTGAACCCTTCTCTTAGTAAGAAAGGAAAAAATTTGCAGTTCCTGTAAAAGTTATCGGAATAAATGTGGAGTCCTGAATTACTTTAAGATGTTTCAATATAGCATTAGTAGTGTCATTCATCTCATGAGTAGTATGCACTACTACTATTCAATGGCTTTAAGGTAAAGGGATAGCTTGGTGCGTGAAGCTCCCGCTAGTGCAGGGTCTTTGGAAGGTTCGGACCACATTGTATGAGCCTTACCTTGTATTTTGCAAGAGGTTGTTTCCGCAACTCGAATCCGTTATCTCAAGGTCACATGACAACAACTTTACCATTGTGCTAAGGGTCCCCTTCACATGGCAGCAGTTTTAAGGTACTTTACAAAAATTCTTATGTTTATTTATTGTTTCTATTTTGTGTGCAGTGAAGGGCTTGCAATTGCTTTCAACATTTCCATCATCCTGTTCGCCTATATCAGAAGGCTGTTATGAAGACGTTTTTGAGATTCTTATGTCTATAATTACTGGCAGGAGTGATGAAACTTACTTGTGGAATTTGTCATTGAAGGCCTTGGTCCAAATTGGATTGTGGATTGAGAGTGTTAGTATTCATGATTCTGCTAAAGGAATATACTACAACAAAGTTGTTGAGAAAATCCTTTCCATGCTTCAAACTAATGATTCTATCGTCTCTCTTTCATTGAAACTTGTTGCAATTTCTGAAATTGCTAATGTTGGTCTGTATGTGCTAAGTATAATTCGAGCACTTGAAGATGCCATTTTTTCCAGCTTGGTAGCTTGTGTATGTTATTTCTTTGTTTGTTCAGTGTGTTAGATTCTCTTCAGTTTTGACTTTTGAATGATGCTTAACAATTAAATATTCCTTTTCCTTTTTTTTTTATCTTAGATCGAAGGGGACCTAAAATCTTCGTACAGCTTGGTTGGTTTGCTTGAATGCTACACCAGTCGGGTTCTTCCAAGGTACAAGCTAAATGCACCTATACGTTTATATTTAACATGCTCTTCTAAAGCTTGCAGATGATGATACTTTCTAAGATGAATACATTTAAAATCCATTTCGCTTCCATAACCTTGTTATCTTCCTGCACACTGAAATGAATTCCTCATAATAGGCAAAATGGTAGAATAAAGAATTTCAGGTTGATGACTTTACCTTGTAAGCATGTGTTATCTACAAGTACATAAAAATTCCTGCGATATTTGACATTTAACACTACAGCTTAAAATATTTGCTTATTTTTCTTGAAAGTTTTGTTCTTTTTTCGAAATTTTGAACCTCCAAGCAGCCAAGCATGTCGCGGTGAGAGCACTGCTTCCCACCAGTGGCACATTTGACATCAGTACCTGTTGGTGATTAATATTTCCTATGCTTTTGTAATGGTTTTGGTGCTGATAAGTGACAATTAGAAGTTTCTTAAGATTTAGCCATGTCCTAGTGGTTCCATTGTTTTTGTTGAAATTGATTGGACTACCACATTGCTCATGTGGTATGAATGTGTATGGAGCTTCCTAACTTCAACATGCTTCCTCATGTCCACCATAAATAACGGGTCTTTTTTTTTTATTCGATACTGGTAAAGTTTCAACTCAGACCTCCTGCAAGGGTACAATGTTGAAATTGATTGACTCTTTGGAAAGAGATCAATTTTATATTTATTTATTGAACTACCACAATTTCCATGGAATTAATGGGCATGGAGCCTCCTAGCTTCAACATTTTCTTATATACTTGCAGCAGAAATAACTCTTTTTTTGGAAATTCTCCCTGTAGCTTGATATATGTGTATATCATATAAAAGGATAATAGTTTTTTGCATGCATGTGTAGATTTTGTAGGCTTCTAAGTTCATATAATCATAAAAATAGATGTTTTGTAAGGTTTAGCTGATTTACTCTCCTTGCTGATTCATTACTAATTTTGATTCTAGATGCTGTACTTCTGGGAGTTTTGATGATGTCGCAGTTCAATTTTCCATCAATATTTGGAATCAACTTGAAAATGTATCTGTTTTCAACAGTGATGTAACTACGCAGGTATGCAAATAAAGCTTGGTAATTATTTTAACCTAACTTTAGGGCATCTATGTATTGTATTATTGAGTATATTTTCAACACAACATAGTTTATGATATGTCTTTGGTTTTAGAATGTTCTTGACCAGGTTATGATGACAATGAAGCTTCTCGTGGCTGGTTGTACAGTGGAAAACCAGTCCCTGATTCTAAAAAAAGCTCACTGCATTATTTTATCAATGGACTTTCTTAAAGCACAACCTTTTCAACATATTCATGGAATTATTGCCCTCTCTTGTCGAGATAAATGGATTGTATCTCTTTTTGGATCAGTCGTGATAGCACTTCATTCCCAGACTCTTTTGACAGATATGAAAGTAATTTTGAACTTGTTTCTGATTCTTCTACCTGAAGGAAATCTGCCAGCAGCTCAAGCTCTGGCATCTATGGTTAATAAATGTCCTTCCATTATTAATGAACCAGAAATTTCAGCTAGTCTTTCTTTGGATCAAGCGTGTGAAGACATCCTAAAACTTTGTTTATGGACTTTAGAAAGCAACAGCCATTTGAAACAACACAATTTTCTTGACAGAGATATTTGTTCCCAGAGGTCTATTGTCCTTGGGATGGCATGGGTTGGAAAAGGTTTGCTTATGAGAGGACATGAAAAAGTAACAGAAATTGCAATGTTTCTTATGAAATGTCTAGTTTCTGACAATAATGAGGATATTACACTTCAACAACAGAGAGAGAATGGAAAAGGTGTTGGGATGGATGTGAATTCCTCTTTGGCAACATCTGCAGCCGATGCATTCCATGTGCTTATGAATGATTCTGAAGACTGTTTAAATAAGAAGTTCCATGCAACAATAAGACCACTTTATAAACAACGTTTTTTCTCAAGCATGTTACCAATCCTTCTCTCTTCAATCAAAGAATCAGGTTCAACAAGTAAAAAGTATTTATCTTCTCTCTCAATGTTTTGTTGTTTAATATGCTTTGTCTAAGTCATCTCCATGCCCTGCAATATTATTCAAATGATTTTCAAATTTTGCATTCATTAATTGTGGATTCACTAAAGAACTTTTTGTGTTCATGTGATGGTGATGTGTGATATTATTGTAGTTTTCTTGGGGTTCATTAGAAAAATATTTTCCTAGACTACTTTTTCCTGTTCTCCAGAGGTTGGCATGTCAAAAAATGGCAATCATTTTGCAGTCCAGATCCTCTGGTCCGTAATCACTAGACCATTCCTGGTCCAGTGATTGCCAGCCGTGGGATCATATCAAGATCCAAGTACTATTTGGATATTAATATGATCCAACGGCTGACAATCACTGGACCAGGAATGGTCCAGTGATTGCGGACCAGAGGATTTGTGCTCATCATTTTGGGGAAATGACTTTTTCTTGAAACTAAAGAAAAACATTTCCCCAATCACACACCAGCCATCTGAGTTAGGTCTCCCATCTCCCAATTGAGCCTTCGAGGTGTCCAACTGCGTCTAGCTTGCATCACACCCATGCTGAACTTAACTTTGCCTCTTTGATCCCCTCTGCAATCCTCAGTGTCATCTCCCTTGTGCCTGCATCTCTCACTTTGAACTTAGCACCATCCCTCTTGCCCCTCGCTGTGGTCATCTCAAGGTTGAATACCACTGAACAGGTGAAAATAGTTTCCTGTAATCACTTTGTGTGTATAATTTCTCCTTGAAAATATTTTACACGTAAGTTATTTTCTGTGAAACAAACAGACCCTTATTGTTAATTTTAGGCAAAAAAAACTCCATGAGAATGGTATCTTAGAAATGCAATGTGTAACTTGCTCAATGAATTGAAAACCTGTTGTCCTAAATTCTCTTAGGAATGCCAGTTTCTAACTTGTTCTATGGGTTTAAAATGTGAAATCTTCATGCTGTAACCTGCAGTTCCTAAATTCCCTTATAGTATTGACCCCTTGAAACAATAACATCTTAAATGTCAAACATGCTGTGCATTCACATTATTCACTCACACAGTTACTTTTCAGCAGTGTAGTAGATAGTACTGGCTTGTATATGGGTCTGGTTCTTGACATAACTTACTCCATATTACAGATTCTATGCATCAATACATTTCATCCTTTCAGATTCAAATGATCTTAGTGATTTAATCAATATTAGGGCAAGTAGTGGGCCTTGCATGCCTAGTGCTGGATATCCTTCACTTAGTTCATTTCAGTTGCACCATATGCAATCCATTGGGAATCATGATTTGATGAGAATTAACTTTTTCCTTAAAAACACATACAATCCAAGATGATGAAAGTTAAAGTTATAGTGGAAGGGTAATTATTGCTCGATGATGAAGTTGTAACTATTTGGAAATTAACCTTACCTTTTATTTGTTTTTAATTTTGTCGATGGAATATCATTATTTAATTGAGTGTCTAGCCTGATTTTCTATTCTAGATTCATTATTGTATTATGGGAATTAGTAAAATGATAGCACTAAGCTTTTGGCTAAGTCTCAGAATCTTACCTGTTGACATAAAATTAGACTGGATGAGAGTAGCTAGGGTCCTTTCAAGACAAAATAACCACGTATGGTCGTATGCCTTCATTTATTTGCAAGTGACTTGGAATTCAGCATCTTTAGGATATTTACATGAAAGGATTTTGCATCTGTTAGACTCTAATGCCTTGGCTGTTTATCTATCTCCATACACATGTTATACATCTGACACTCTGAGTCAAACACTGACATCCCCATTGATCCAATGAGAAAATTTTTGGTAACTGTATCAGACACCTAGATCTAATACTTCTGTTAGATACTTATAATCAAGTCCGAGTAACATAGAAATTAGACATTAGTTTACTGAGTTCAGCATACCATAATCCTTTTTTTTCCTTCGAAGTGACAGTTAATGTCATTGGCAAGAATTGCAAATGCCTATTTTGTTTTCGTCAACACATTATTTTGTTTAATTATACTGTTTTTTTTTATATTTGTAGTTTAAGGTTACTTAACGCTGCAATTAAACTTCAGGATAGCATTATACCGTGCTTTTGGACACATTATTTCAGACACACCATTGGCTGCAGTGCTTGCTGAAGCCAAGAAGGTTGACATCAGAAACCTTATAGTTTGTTTCGAACTTAAATCATGCATTTAAATTGCATTTTGGTGTTGGTTTGTTCAGTAAGCCTCTTCAATTTATAATGTCAACAAAGTATCTTGTCTCCTTGCAGATCATACCTGCTACTTGATGCCTTAGCTATTTTGGGATCTGAAACTTCACATAAAAAAATAGCATACAGCCTACTACTAGTCTTATCTGGAATTCTGATGGATGATAATGGTGAGAAAATTCTATGCTCATGTTTCTTGTTATATATCTAGAATTTGAACATGTTGATTGTGATTGTTTAACTTTATTTCTCATGCATTTTAACAAAATAAATACTGGCACTTGTGAATGGGATTGCAGTAATCTAAGAAACAGTTAAGTCTTCTTTCTCACAATCATATAGTTTCATAGTGTGAGCCACTGCTTTCTATCATCTAAATAGACTAATTTTCTTAGATTATCATTACCCTGTTGTCGTGTGATCATGCATACAGTCTCATAAAAGTGCATACGAGCAACATCATTACATTTTTTTAAAAAAATTCTAGTAAGCTTTCTATCTGTCACCTATGATCCTTCAGTACAGGACAATGCCTAGGAATCATAATGCTTTCTTTCTCCCTTCTGTCTGAAAACATTACAAGGTTTTGGTTCCCAAATAACTCGTGTTTCAATTGTTTCTTTTGATGGCTTCATCAGTGCTCAAAGCCTTGAGCAACGTTTAAGTATCTTTAAACAGCAAGGCAATTAAATTTTATGAGTCAATTCAGTTGTTCTTCTTTGTATTAAATGGATGATTTCCAAAACTTTGTTTGGGCTTCAGAATGGGTGACTCAAAATGACCACTTCACCTCCCTAAAGTGAATAAGGGTGTTTTGCTGAGCTTCCTAATCCTACCAACAGGAAAATGTTATATTTTTTCCTTGATTTCCCTTTGTTAATTTTGGATCTCAATTTGGATTCAAATTTTATTGGTGACCAGATACTTACATGATTAATTGTGAATACTGGCATCATTTTTACTTGGAATTCAAGAACCATACCATTTTGTTTGCATTCCAACTCTTGTGGCTCGGGTCTTTTTTATGTGAAAACCCAATTTAAAGGATATGTTGTCCTTGGGCTTGTTTACAGAGCATACAATCAAAATCGGATTTGGTGAAAATCCTTTATCTTTGACATGTTTGGGCTGAACTAATTATCAAGATCCATTATTTCGAGTTCCATAATAACGCCATTGAAATTGCATGCTATTGCAGGTAAAGTGACCATATTGGAAAACATACATACAGTTATTGAGTGTCTTATCAAACTGATTTCCTACCCCGATTTGATGGTAAAAATCTATGTTGATTTATTTACTATGATTGAACTGTATCTCAAGCTGCAATAAAATTGTCTTATTGAATGAAATCAATTAAATCATTTCTAGTTGTCATTTTTGATGGAATCAGTCGTTCAATTATCTCATTAAATAACTTCAATTGCTTGGATATTGCAATTGAAGGGGGGAAAACATAAAACTTGGATGGTACAAGAACTTAGGAAGTGGCTTGATTTGTAACATTTTGAGTTACTGGACTATTTAATCTCACCTACCAATCTTACTTGATTATGGCAGGCATATTGGGATATTGGAGTATCTAACACACACGACTGACATTCTGTTTTGTCTATGAAACACCTTTCCTTTGCTACTAGATACTGTACAGGAGTGTAGACGGAACACTGGAGGCAGCTTCACTGTGAACTGTCCTTGCATTCCATTGGTCTTAAGTTATAAATTAATCCATCTTCAACCTGGGTTCCATTTTTACCAATTGTTACAAACTTGATATAATTGACTAATACCATTCTTAATGGCCATTGATCATTAGATTCATTGTGGTAGCCTTCAAGTATCAGTAGGCAGAAGTTCCTTTTGTGTTATATTCGTTCTATAACTTGCAACGTGGATTTAATCAGATCAGGTTTCCCAGTTACGAACTTTCAATTGGTATACAGAAGCGTTCATTTACTCCAATATCTGGTAGCTTATTTCAGGCCTTTTGATTAAGGTTTCATTAATTAGTAGTGTCGGCCATGGATGCTTTAAGCATCACATTACACTAAAGTTTGCACTTTGCATTTTCTATTGAGTGGACATCCCATGTGTTCAAGCTGCAGTCTGAATCCATAAAACCTTGTAACTTGACTGAATAGTTGTTTCAATTTGAGCTCCAATAACTTCTCTCTGGCATTACAAGTAATTCTCTTTTAAACAAGTTCAGTTAGAAAGGTTTGTGCTGAATTCTGTCTCAGATTGTCCGTGAGACTGCAATTCAATGCCTAGTGGCCATGTCAGTTCTTCCTCATGCAAGGATTTTTCCATTCCGACCAAGGGTATTTGTTCACCTACTGTTATTTGTTTGATAGTTGATGCCTCATTTTTCCCGAGGTTTATATGAAAAACTGTTGCCTTATGACCTTTTCAGGTTCTCAAAGCTGTTGCTACCGCTCTGGATGATCGAAAGAGGGCTGTTCGGCAGGAGGCTGTCAGATGCCGTCAAGCATGGTTTGTGCCTACTTGTTATACTTTCTAACTTTGTCATGTGGTCTGATCCATCTAACTACTAAATGCAGGGCCTCAATTGCGTCGAGAAGTCTTCAGTTTTGAGAAAATTGAAAGGGAAGGCCCATGGATGTCAAAATTGTATAATGCTCCAGATCTTCAGCAATTCAAAGAATTTTCGCGGTGAATAGAAGTCTGATTATAATGTTTGGATCTGCCAAGCAAACATGCAATATTTTTCAGGCCAAAAGATGTTTACAAGTTTGACTAGCTTGATATCTCCTCAGTAAAAGGCATTCCTAGACGAGATTCAGGAGAAATGCAGGTTTACAGATTTGTATTGTTCTTTTCCATTTTGTGCAAACGAAAAGTTGCTTCTGTAATTCATCTCACAAGAAAATGCCAAATTGTTTTTTTAAAAACTTAAAAGGATTATTTTATTTTATTTTATTTTAAAGAGTTTTGTGTTGTTATTAGTAATTCTTAAGGTAGTTAATTATGAAAGGTTTTACTTTCCCTGGGCACGCATTCACCGAGTGTATGGCAATATATATACTATTCTTGGTATCCCTCCCCTCCAGCGGGGGCGTTCATCAGGCAGATAGAGCGGCGATGTCGAAGAAGGCACCCTTCTTGGCGATCAGCTGCGCGTAGCTCCCCCTCTCCACCACCTTCCCTTCTCCGAGAAAAGCGATGGAGTCGAGATTCTTGATGGTGTTCAGGCGGTGCGCCACCACCACCGTCGTCCTCCCGACCATGATCCGGTCCAGCGCCTCCTGCACCGCCCTCTCCGACTCCACGTCCAGCGCGCTCGTCGCCTCGTCCAGCAGCAGGATCGTCGGGTTCCGCACGATCGCCCTCGCGATCGCGATCCTCTGCTTCTGCCCTCCCGACAGCTGCAGCCCCCGATCCCCGCAGTTGGTTCCGTATCCATCCTTGAGCGATCTGCATCCCATTTCATGCACATTTTGTGATCATCAATCTAATCTGTTGACTGTTGGTTGCGTTTAATTGGAATAATTGTGATTTTTTTTTACGAGATAAAGTCATGGGCGTTGGCGGCTCGTGCGGCTTCGACGATCTCGTCCTCGGTGGAGTTGGGTTTGCCCAGGGCGATGTTGTCGCGGACGGTGCCGGAGAAGAGGACCGGGTCTTGGCTGACCAGGGCGGTGAAGCCGCGGAACCAGATCAGGTCGAGCTCTCGGACGTCGGTGTTGTCGATGCGGACGACGCCGCGGTCGACGTCGTAGAAGCGCTGGATCAGGCTGACGACGGTGGACTTGCCGCAGCCGCTCCGGCCGACCAAGGCCATGCTCGTCCCGGCCTTCACCTCCAAGCTGAAGTCACGCAGCACCGGGCACTGCGGCCGCGCAGGGTACGCGAAGTCGACCTTCCGGATCTCGATCTTCCCGTGTATCTTCTTACTCTCGCCATTAGAAGAGGAGGAGGAGGAAGAAGAAGCTGGTATGAAGGACTGCCGGTCCAACACCTCGAACACTGACGCCACAGCGGTGGCGCCCTTGACCAGGTCGGAAGTCATGCTGCCGGCCTCGGCGATCATCTTCCCCGTGCTAACCAAAATGAAGAAGGTCTTGAATACGTCTCCGGCGGATATCTCGCCGGACTGCGCCAATCTACCTCCGTACCAGAAGTCCAGCGCCCACGCCAAAAATGACAGGCACGGCGAGCTTCCGGTCGCCAGGCCCGCCACCCACGCCTTCTTCCTCGACGCCCTCACTGGCTCCTCTTGCGCCTCTTTGAACAGCTCCAGCACCTTGTCGGCGCACCCGAAGGAAGTCACCATCCGGTGGTTGTACACGGCCTCGACGGCGATCTGCGTGCTGCTGTGCTGCGCCTTCGCTAGCGCCACCGACACTCGCGATAGCACCACCTTCTTGGCGTAGTGGCAGATCATCGTCGACGGCTGGATCGCGATCATGACCAGGGCGAGCTTCCAGGCGATGATCAACCCCATGGTCATGGCGACGACCACCCCGGAGGCGGTCTGGAGCAGCAGGGACAGGCGATCGGCGACCAGCGTTTTCACCATCGCCGCCTCGTGGCTCAGCCGCGAGCACAGCGCGCCGCTGGAGTGCTCGTCGTCGTCGAACCACGCCACCTCGAAAGTTAGGATCTTTTCCAGCGCCCGGATCCGAATGCGCTTCGTCAAGCGCTCGCCCATGTAGGCGAAGTTGTAGTGCTGTAACAGATTGACCAGGATCGAAACCAGAGAGAGGGCGGAGAAAATTAGGGCAAAGCGGCGGATGGCGGCTTTCATCTCGTCGTGGTCTTGGAGGAAGAAGGCGGCGATCATGCCGCCGATCGAGAAGGCGTAGATGGGTTGGACGGATCCAAATATAACGGCGGAGAGGCTGCCGACCACAGCCTGCTTCCACTCCGGCGCGTTCATGGCGATGAGCCGAGAGAAGGAGGGCGCAGGGGAGGCGGCGGCGGTGGATTGGTCCTCGGAGAACGAGGCGGGGCTGGCTTTGGTGAGGCTGAGGCGGCTCGCGCTGCTCCTGGCGACGGAGGAAGGGCGGAAGGATTCCGGCTCCGGATCGAGATTGCTCGGAAGCCTCTGTAGCTTCACCAGGCGCGAGTAGTGGCTGTTTTTCTCGGCGATGAGCTCGTCGTGGGTGCCGATCTCCACGATCCTTCCGCAATCTACCACCGCGATTTGGTCGGCGTTCTTAATCGTCGACAATTTGTGAGCCACCACCTGATCCATCACAACACCGATAAGGATTCAGACGAAGAGGAAAAGATTAGGGTTTTCTTCGCTTTTACCAGTGTTGTTCTTCCCATGGAAGCTTGATCGAGGGCGTTCTGCACCAACTTTTCCGATTCAGAGTCGAGCGCGCTCGTGGCTTCGTCGAGAAGAAGAATCGCAGGGTTCTTGATGATTGCTCTGGCGATGGCGATCCTCTGCTTCTGGCCGCCGGATAGAAGCGCACCTCTCTCCCCGATCTTGGTGTCGTATCCCTCCGGCAATTGCCTGATGAAGTTGTGGGCATTCGCCGTCATGGCCGCCGCGTACACCTCGCTGGCGGCGGCGCCTGGCTTCCCCACCAAAATATTCTCCCTGATCGACGTCCCGAACAGAGCATGTTCCTGGCTCACCAGCCCCATCATTGCCCTGATCCACTTCAGCTGCAGCTTCCTGATGTCCACGCCGTCGATCCTCACCGCGCCGGCGTCCGCGTCGTAGAACCGCTGCAGCAGCGCAACGGCCGTCGACTTGCCGCTCCCACTGGTGCCCACCAGCGCCACCGTCTGCCCCGCCGGGACCCGGAGGCTGAAGTCCCTCAGCACGGGCACCTCCGGCCGCGAAGGGTACGCGAACTGAACCGATTCGAACGCCACCTCGCCGCGCATCTCCTCCATTTTCAACCCCTTGGGGTCCTCAGCATCGATTCTCTGCCGCCTGTTGATCCTCTCGAGTATCCTCTTCGCCGCCACGGATGCCTCCGCGAAGTGCTTCACCTCCGGCAGCGCCATGCCAAGGGATCTACGTACGTACACCGATCCATAGATTTAAACACAATTTAAGGAAGAACCAGAAAAGCTAAATTAAACTGGCTTACAATCCGCCCAAAACGAAGGAAATTCCGGCGGCGTAAATCCTTCCGCCGCTCTCGCCGTGGTACATCACCAGCCGGCTGCCGTACCAGGCGAGGAACGCCCAGATGGCGAAGGACAACCCAGTGCTTCCCACCGCGAGCCCCTTGGCGATCCCCTGCTTGATCCCCAGCCTCACCGTCTTCTCCAAGATGACGGAGTACCTCTCCGCGATGCTCTTCTCGGCCGTGAAGGAGTAGATGGTCTTGATCGAGCTCAGCGCCTGCTCGACGATGGCGTTGGCTCTGCCGTACGCCTCACGTGTCTCGCGCGACAGGTGAACCAGGTACTTGCCGTAGATGAGCCCCGGGATAACGAGGACGCCGACGAGCGGGAGGGCGACCAAGGAGAGCCTCCACGAGAAGTACGTCGAGAAGACCAGGCCGGAGATGAAGGTGGAAGAGTGCATGATGAACAGAGGCACCTGACCAGTTTAAAATAAAATTTAAAATTAATTGAAGTAAACTTTTAAATTTCGATCGGTTAATTAGATTTAATGAATCTTTCAGTCAGTCACCTTCTCGCTGAGGACTTCTTGAATTAGTGCAGTGTCCTTGGAGATGCTGTTAATGACCTCGGCAGTGGTTGCCTCCTGCGAATCAAAGAAGGCAACTTCTTGTCTTAGAATAGCCTCCAAATACTTGTGCCTGATCCTCAGCACCTGCCTCTCGCTCGTTCTGCTCCAGCAGTAACCTTCTGCAGATGGAGCAAATTAATTAAGCATCAATTACTGTCTCAAATCATAAGAAAGATCAACTAATTACATGGTAATTACCCATGAAAGCCACCACCAGGACTGCTAATCCCACGTACACGAAATACAAGCAGTGCTGCAGACAACACAAAATAAATAAATAAATTATATATGTTTTCTGAAAATTATATTTAAAGGAGAAGAGTACTACTGTGAATTAAGTAGTACCTTTTCCACGTCCTGCATGAAGTCTGCACGGTTATGATCAGTGTTTTGAGCGTTGCCGGCGGCGCCTAAGCGGTTCATGACGGCGCTCGCGAAGAGAAGAAGGCAGTTGATGGAGCAGCCGTCGCCGACGGCTCCGATCGTTCCCGCCGCCATCAGAGCGACGTCGGCCCAATCTGCGAACAGGAAAATCCCAGTTCTTGGTCGGCTCTCGACTTCTAGATCAGCTTTGCCTTCTTCCTTGTTCCCCTCGTCCATTTTCTGCTTTAATTGATTTGGTTTGAGCTTTAGAAAGGGAGGAGGACGGTGCGTGTGTGTGAGTCACTAAGTACGTAGCTAGCTAGTTAGCTATCTCTCTCTATGGGCAAGGCCCTATATATATAGATATGCGCGCGCTGGAGAAGGCCGTGCTTTTAGGCGATGTTTACCTTGCCCAAGTTGCAAAGAATAAATACACGCATAATTAAGTGGCTGGAGATTAATGGAATTTTAAATTCTGTGTAAGACTTTATTTATATTCGATTAATATAAAAAGGTCAATTAAATATTGAATAAGTTTAAACAATTTTTTAAGTGTTATAATGTCACGTGCATGGTTAGTGGGTCGGACTATTCCTCCGTTGAAGAGAGAAATAGAAATGCTTTTGACTGAAAGAAATAATCCCAAGAAAGTCCTCATACCCATACTCGGTACAATCGTGATCCTAATTAGAATTGATCCTACTAAATTTGATTTGGATAAGAATCGATCGAATGTTATAAGTTCCGATTAAAAATCCTTTATGATACATAATTAAACATTTTAAAAAATATTTTAACAATTATTTACTTATAAATAAATAAATTAATATATATAGAGAGAAAAAAATATATAGCCTGCACACCCGCCCATACGCGACACGTGTGGGCGACTGAGTGCGAGGGCGCCTTCCATGCACTGGAGGGCGCCCTCGCGCACTCAGTCGACCACGCGGTCGCGCACCGACAAACGTGCATGCTAATAAATTCGTATATACACAGAGTGCATCTACTGCGGTAGAATTCCTACGGTTTCGTGCGGCAGACTGATGTGGTGATTTCCACATTATCCCCGTGCGTGAGAAAAATCGCCACAGAAAAATCACGCCATCCTCCTCACTCCATACATCGCGACATCCCCCTCTCCACGTGATTTCTCTCGCGGCTCTCTCTCTCGCATCGGTCCGCCGCCTCCACCTCCCTCTCGCG
>JBBPFQ010808712.1:0-12839 GCA_037974815.1 Kaempferia elegans
ACATGTGTTTACAAAGGGAATTAATAGTCACTACTTCTCAACGATTATATCCAAACAGAAGCTTGAGGGGAGTGCTAGAAAAGTGTTGTAATGTTGATAGTTATTTTAGGATAGGTTATGATTTTGTAATTATTATGAAAAGGACAATTAATTGTAGAAATCCCTTGATACAAGGCTCCAGTTTAAGAGTAGAATATTTTAATTTTATTCTTTCCCATTTTTCTTTTGGTTTCTATCCATAGTAAATGTAAAATGTACATATACATGCATAATGAAAACAATAAGAGAATTTCATAAAAAGGATTTTCTTGAATATACTTGGTGAGTCAAGTGTTAACATAGAAGGAGATTTTCAAACTCCCCCTCCCCTCAGTTTTCATGCCTTCGTTAAAATACCTTGCATAGTTTTGAAATTATAAAAACACCCTCCTAGATACCATATCAGAGATCAAAGTTAATTGCACAAAGCAAAAGGGCTTCTCTGTTACTTAAGGTCACTTCTCTGTTGCATATGAGATTTTAAGAATCAAAGCCACGGGGCTACAAGACAAGGAGGATAGAAGAGTCAATGTAAAGGTAATTTCAATGGTGTTCATGAGGGCATTATTTTAGTAGTGAACCAATTAAAGACAATGAAGCCAACAAGGTCCGTCACAATTAGAGAAGGGACAAAGTAGGCATAACAACAACAACAATCAAACACTTTCCAACTAAGTGAGATCGACTATATGAATCCTCTGACACTATTAGCTTTTTCCACTACTATATCCTCATCTATATTTAATTAAATTTTATCTTATTTTATCATTACTAAGTCTTCTTTAGTCTCCTTTTTCCTCAATTAATATATGTATTTTTCATATTCTCATATCGTTTAACTGAGGTATTTATTAATCGCCTATGAACATGTTCATGTATCTTAAATGCGTCTCTTGGGATTTTCCCTCAATAGGCGTCACCTTGATTTTCTCTCTAATGGTCTTACACATCCACCTTAACATCCTTATCTATGTAACTTTCATCTTCTACTCGTGTGCTTTATAATCCAACATTCAACTTTACATAACATAGCAGTTAACTATCATTTTGTAAATTTTTATCACAAAAAACACTTGACGACATCCTCCATTTCAACCATCCTGTTTATATTTTATGTAAAACATCTCTATCAACCCTTTCATCTCTATCCTTTTGAAAAAACAATCCTAGATATTTAAAGCTGCAATTACCTATCTTAAAAATTTCTCTACTACGTCTAATACTACCGAGCTTAACTTTCATATATTCAGCTTTTACTCTACTAAGTCTAAAATTTTCTAGCATTTTCCGACCACGATTCGAGCTTTAGCATTTACTTCTTCATGTGTCTCATCAACCAAAACAATATCCTTTGCAAACATCATGCATCATGATAACTTGTCTAGGATGTGTATAGTGAATTCATGACTAATGTAAAAAAATATATACTTAGAGTTGATCTTTAGTACAATCTTATCTTTATAGGAAATGCTTCAATTAATCCCACTAAAGTTTTTACTCTTATCGTTACATCCTCATACAAATTTTTAACAATTTCAATATACTCTATGCTAACACCTTTCTTTTAAAATTCTCCACGTAATTTCCCTTAGGAGTATGTCATAAGTTTTCTTAAGTCAATGAATATCATGTGTAAGTCTTACATCTTTTCCCTATACTTTTTCAATTAATTGTCTAAATATATTGCTTTTATTGTCGAACTTTCAAGCATAAATTTAAATTGATTTTCATTCACCTTAATTTAAATTTAAATTAATTGTCTTAATTGATTTAAATTGATTGTCTATACTTTTTTCTAAGTTTCATGGCATAGCTCGCTAGCTTAATGCCCTATAATTTGCATAACTTTTTTGCATCTTCACTGTTTTTATATAGAAAACTAGAGTACTTCTCTTCGTCATACATTTTCTTCATTTCAATATCAAGTTAGATAAATTCACAAGTGATTCAATACCTTACTTCCCTATAGACATTCAAGTTAGAACCCTGTTGTCAAATAAGTTTAAGTTGAACCTTGTTGTGTTGCTTATATGTGTGTTTAAGTTTGTAGGGAATTAGGCGAACACACAGCTACCTGATTACTCAGGATCATGTTGAGTATGGTGAAAAGTGGTAGGGACACTCAAGGGACCGAAAAGGACGAGCGACATGGTAAAACCTTGGCAGAAGATGCAAGCAAGCAAGAATGATGACATGGGAAAGGAACCAACGAGCTCGGTGCATCCGAGGTACGAGGAGATGTAGAAGAGTATTCCGGTGGAGCAAGAAGGACATACGGGGAATGAGCAAGGGACGAGAGGCTGAAAAGAAATTTGTTTAAAGTGACCAGAACTAGGTCCAAATGACCTCAAGTTCAGGTGACCGAAGAATCATCTAGGCGACCAGAGTCGACAAGATTAGTGACCCAAAACAATGGTCAAGGAAAAAGTTTTACCATGTTCTAGGCGACCGGAAGCCACTGAGTCATCCGTTGTCGAAATGGATCAGAACGACAACCACATCTAGGCAACTGGAAGAGGCTTACAAACGACCGAAGGCCACTGAGCCATCAGAGTCGTTTTTGACATGGATGAAGCTTGAAGCCACATCAGCAAGGTCCGACGAACTAGAAGTCTTTCGGGTGATCAAAAATGTGTCATGTCAGCACAACGGTCAGATCGAGACAGCCTATAAATAGAACTAAAGCTCAAAGAACAAAGACAACACACTCGAATACATTTTGTTATGTTATTCTTGTTCTATTTACTCTTGTGCTCAATTGTTGTAAGAGGCCTCTGGCACGTTTCCAAAGAGAAGACAGTGGACAAGCGCTTTCATGCATAGTTATTGGACTAGCCGTTGGTGAAGGTAACACCAATAATCAAACTTGTATTTTGATGTTTAGCAAAGGGTTTTGATGGTCTCTTTTTTCGCTTGCTCAGGCTTCTCTTCAAAGAGCTTAGCTCCGTGACCATCGGCGAGATCCGATATCGTGAGATGTAACATAGGTTAGAGCTTAGCCCGACTTGCCGACACAACTTCTCCGATACTCAAGTCAGTCATCGATCCAATGAAGAGTAATAAGAAGAAAAAGAAGAACTCAGTGGAGAAGAGTAGCCTCCGCTGGCGAGAAGAAGATCACCAACGTGCCTAGGAATTATCATCTGAGGTACTTATATAGTTGTCAAAGAAGGAATCTACACGTCACCCGTCTTCGCGGCTTCCCACTTCTTCCCGCCTAGGTTAGTAAGAACGTCGCTTCTAATAGTTTGTTATTGTACTTCCAATACATAAATGTCACGTAAGGTGAAGAAGGTTCTAAGGAGACCATCTCTGACGACTATTATTTATCCACTATTAATTGACTGCCACGTATTATGAAGAAAGAATCAAGAGAATCGTCTCTAACATCCCTCCATTTAGCTATCGCCACATTTGATAATCAAAGGCTTAATGGTGAAGACTCGCCCCACCATACTACCCGCCGAACACATAAGATTACTCTGTAAACTTCCAATCAGTTTGCTCAGCGGACCTTGAGGATATTGGTTGACGAAGACGTAAGATTACTTGCAAACTTTGCTCAACGGACCTTTTGGATATTGCACGGCCATATGTATCCAATCCTCAAAGAAGAGAATTCTATGATATTGTTTGGGAGAATTTGCTACATCCTTCCGGGTAAAACCCGGTTACCATCAGGTTTAAAGGTAGACATTATGTATTTGATAGAAGTGGTAAGTGTGCAGGATACTTGCCATGCAAATTCTTAGTGGGTTAGGAGGATCAGACAATAGACAGCAAAAATCTTTGTGGATTAGGAGTGTCAGACACCAGACAGAGAAAAACCAGATGAATCAGGAAGAACAGACTTGATGGGTCAAGTGGACCGGACATCAAGTAAAGAAAGTCCTGGTGGGTCAATCAGATACTAAGTAGCAGAAAGTCCAAACAGGTCAATTGAACCGAATGTTTGGAAGGTAAGTCATAAGTCTTTTAGATTAAAAGACTGATGAGGAATCAGATTGAAAGCATTTCTAATGTCTGTGCCCTTGATAGGTTGTTAGCAAGAGAAATCAAATTTTCAATTGAGGGTTCGCTATTCACCCCTCCCCTTTGACAATCCGAACCGCTTCCGCAGCACTAACACTTGGTATTCGAGTCGGGCTGCCTAGGACTAACCATCAACTAAGCAACTAAATCGGCAGGAATAGCGAGTTCAAACATCCACTAAAGTTCGAGGGCGAATTCACCATGTGGAAGAAAAAGATAGAGATATTTTTCAAAATCAATTTTGAAATTATGCTTTGTATAAAATATGATTTTGAAGTGGCTAGGAACGAAGACGGAGATGAACTTGAGGATCACAAATGATCCAAAAAGAAATGAAAGGAATTCATGGCAAATGATAAGGCCGAATTTCGCAGTATGTTGCCTGTGTAGGAATTGAACAGAATTGGCCCTTATCACTCCGCTAAGTAACTCTAGAAAAAAATTCTTAGAACTCCACGAAGGCACCTCAGAGACAAAGCTAGTCGGACGTGACTTGTTAAGAAGCCAACCTGGCAACCTCCGATTAGAAAAGGGAGAAAAAGTAGCACAACTACATGCCAAGCTTAAGGAGATTTTAACAAACTCCATAATCTCGAGGAAATTGTGTTGAATCGGGACACTTAGAGGTCTGCTTTAATGTCTTCCCACGCATTCAAGAATGGATGTCTATAATAGACTTCTCCTATGTTTCGAAGAATCTCGAGGTAAATAGTCTAGAAAATTTCTTTTCCACCATGGAATTACATGAAGATAGATATGCAAGTATAAAAGAAATAGGAATGACGAACAACAACGTAGCTCTACAAGCGAGGTAGAGTGAGTCAAATTCGGAGTTGTTAATGGATGGAGATAAACAAGCATACTTAGTAAGGAAGATAAAAAGTTTTTTAAATCTAACAATTTTGACTAGAAACAAGCAACTAAATTGCTAAAGAAGAAGCAGAAACGAAAGATAAGATGTTTCAATTCTGACAAGGAGGGTCACATTAAAGACAACTACCCGAAGCCTAAGAAAAATACCAAAGAGAAGGGCAAAAACAAGGAACCTACAAAATCCAAGAAAGAAATTTGAAGGCAACTTTAAAGAAGAGGTCACGATCAGAACAAACTGCAGGACTAGAATTCATGGCAATCCATGAAGAAGATTTAACATCATCCAATGAAAGCAACAGTATCAGGGGAGCCTCGACCTATGAATCTGACACATTAAATGAGGTAAGACATCTACCCTGAACAATTTATGATGCAATTAAAATGCTCTCTAGATCATTCTGTAAGGTTAGAAATAAATGCTCAGAATGAAAAAGATTAATTAAGAATTTAGATGTAGATTCTATTATAAATAAATTTTATATTTCAAAATTTCGTAGGGAACAACTTTATTGAACAAACCTTTTTTGTTATATAAATAAATAAATAAATATATATATATATATATACTTTATTATATTTTTTTTATAATAATATATAATTTATTATATTAAATTCAAGCCTACTTTAATTTAATTTATGGATCCATCCCTAGCAATGAACTAAGGAATCGATAAGCAGCCCATTCAATACGGTGGAAAAGGGAATTGGGATGGGCAGGAGCAGAATCAAGGAGATTTGCTATCCAATCGATCGTTGAGGACAAAAAGTTTTGATTGGTACGTTTTGATTTAGTGTCAACAACTTCCTATCAAATATGATGGTGAGCCAACAATTATTGTCAATATATATACACACACATGAGCATGGCCTCGCATCGTGCTCATGGACCGACTACCTCTACCTCAACATCGGTAGCGTGCTTTCTAATGTTGGCGTTAGCGATCAGGCCTTCTGTCATGGCCCCTAAATTTCTAACGACAACAAATTAGATATAATTATTGGTAAATTAATTTAACAATTTCATAAATAATGACAAATATATTCAATAAAAATTTAAAATTCGGTGAAATATAGGAAAAAATGAGATGGTATGCACTCGTGCTAAGTGAACTTGGCCCTCTTCTAGGATGTCCATGACGGACTCGGCCAACTCGGGATCAGCCCAGTCCACTTCGCATTGGTACAATTACTTGAAAATGTCATGCACTGGGAAGATGCACTTTGAGTACAGACTTACCAAACATCTATCACAATTACATCCCAAATTGCTTTGGAAACTAAAATATTATACAATCCAATATCCATCTAAGCAAAAAACAGTTTTGATCTCACTAAATGGACCAAAAATCGCCTCTACAGAATCCAGGTACAAGATCATGCCAACGATTAATATTCATCCATGTAATCAGTAAATTTTACCAAAAGTTGTCCTCTACTACTGATACATCAAGACATTAGACAACTATGAAAATGAGAGCAGACTTAAAAATCCAAATAAATGTTTGCACGCAAGAGATTCTAGGAAAAGAACAATAAAGAATAAACTTGCAATTATTGACTTCAGAAAAGATCTACACAGCTATTGATGCATAAATGGATGGACTGAAAAAATTACCTATTGGCTGCATATAAAGACACAAATGACTGGAATTGAAACCTAAGTCTTCCATGTGAGTCAACTGCTTTAGCTCCATGTTTTGCATCCATACCTCTGCCTCTTTGTAGAACAATCAAAAGAGAAGGACTGCACATTGTTGCTAGTGAAGGAGGAATCACTTGTATGTCGTCAATGTCTTCCCAAAGGAAGAAAAATTTTGTTTTCCGTCCAAAAAGGTTGGCATGAAATCCTATTATTCTAGGAGATAGAAAAAGATGACCCTGAAAAATGAATGAACAAAAAGCTCAAACATTCGATGAAATATTTAGCACAACTAGTCATGCTACAACAATTTCAAGGTTTATCCATAAAAAATGAACTGTCTAAATTCTTATGTGGCAATGGAGAATATGAAGTTTAACTTCATAATTGTTAACATGAAGGTAAACATGAAGCTAACCAGATGGATGCAAATAAAAAACTACCTGCGTAGGCATTTTGCGGTTTAAGTGACAAGTAAAATCATTTATGAGAAATTCATCCGCAGGCAAACCAAAGAGCTTTTGGAAAGTAGAATTTATCTGTGGGGGCTTCAATGTTATCTACAAAACACAAAATTTGAAGTTAATATAAGCAAACATACATAGATGATCAAATTAACACAGCAACAGTTTACCTTGTTACCAATTTCTTTCTCCATCTTAATTACATAACCCTTGATAATTTCATTCCCTCGTGTATTGTTTAAAAAAATCATCAAGTGCAACTTAGACTGGCACTTTTGAGCAAACTTTCCATGAAGAGGAAGCCATACATCTGCTAGTTCTGTTATATTAGATTTTACAAAGTTAACTTCTGCATGACCAAGTGATGTTGCCTTGTCAAATGGTCCATCAAAGTCATATACATCTACACCCATTGTAGATGGGGGATCATCCATGGCATCAAATTCAAAAATCTCTGAAAATGTGAGGTAGAATGAAGATATAAATTAAATTATATAGTTTACAAACCAGCAGCAACTTTACAGCTCACTATGCACAAATGTTGCAAGTAGAAAAGGGCAATCTATAAGTTCTTTAAGAATGTTTAGCATCCAGTCAGAGGTATTACATTTATGCACAATGATGCAAGTTGAACAATAGCCATCCATAAGTTTGCACCCATAATGTTGACATCAAACTGACAGAAGGCTTGCATTCCAATTATAATTCCAGCACATAATATTCACTAAATATATGTAGAGCTTCATGCTCATCCTATATGATTGAAAAAGTCAGTAAGGCTTTGTTTAGTGTGGAGGAAGGAAGCAAGAAGGAAAGAAGGGAAAAGACCAAAGTTTTAAATCTCAACCTGTGCCGAGGTTTCGATCCCAGACTGGAACGATACGGTTTCGGTATCGTATTGTGCCGATACGATTTCAGTATTTTTTTTTATTTATATATAATAATTATTAAATAAATATGTTTATTGTGTATAATTTAAAAATAAGTTATATATTGATTTTATATAAGTTCTCCATTATTAAACAACTTAATATTGTTAGAAAAAATAATTAAATATAATTTTTTTAAAAGAAATTTGATTTCAATGCCTCAAATTAAAATTGATACATCATAATATGTTACCTTAATAATACCAAAAGGTGTGGCATGAATTTGATGGAAGCATTGATTCTCATAATATTCTACTTAGGTCAACTCTATAGTTCTTAGATTAAATAATCATAATTATATAAATTAATATAAAAATACTATTTTATATATAACAGTAGGTCCACACTTTATTTTCCATTTGGAATGGTATAAATTTGACATTATCACAGTATTTTAATTCATCTTGACTTGTGTAGTATATTGAGGGGTGTCAAGAGTTGGCATGCCATAATGCTCATCAACATTGTTGACAGACATTATCTCTACCTACCGAACAATATCGAGTTTCCGTAATTTATTGGTATAATACATTTCGACCATGTTACTTGATATTAGGTGAGATTTCAAATCATGATCTAGGGCAAGGATTAGCTCTCAACTTATTATGCTAGGGTCAACTATTTCTAGAAGATAGTTACTTTTTCTCCTCCAAATTAACAGTCTTTCCAATTCATTGTGGTGCAAGAGACACTCTTACTTTTAATCTTTGCAATACAAGCTAAGCAACTTATATCACGTGGTTGCTCTGGGCATTAAGCTTTAATCTCTGAAGGACAGACATGTTAAGTATACTTAAGAGATATATATCTTGCTAGAGAGTTTTCGAATCTCTTTCCTGAAGAATTGCCAAGTCTACCCCCTGATAGGCAGGTTGAGTTCACTATAGTTTCAGCCTGGCGCAGTTGCTGTCTCAAAAACATCATAACAAATGGCCCTAAGAGAGCTAGAAGAATTAAAGAAATAGTTGGAAGAGCTATTAAGCAATGGTTTCATTTGAGTCTACATCAGAAGTAAACTTTCCTCCTCGAGTTATGTAGTCTTCAAGATGAGAATATGTCATGAAAACTTGGTCAGCAACAGATTAAAAACTTATTATTGCAGCTAGGCTGCATGCATTTTGGCCTAAGAGTGTGTTACTCAACAGTTGCAAACCCTACTTTAAGGTTGAGGCAAATGAATATTCATATAAGAGCAAACTAACCTAGCTAAATGCCAACGGCAGAGTTAACAAACAAGAGGATATATTTATACAGGTCTTCTGATATTTTTTTTATCTATTAGATGTTGATTTCCATAATACAAGATAATGAAGCTGAAATGTCATACCAAGATATGTTGGAGTACTACTCTATTAGTAAGGTGGAATAGGAAAATTAATAGTAATTAAAAATTTGAAAAATATAAAACATAATAAGATAATGAAAATACCATTCCACTGAGGGTCCAGTCTGTGGAACTTGATTGAGCTTGTCCTCATTTTTCCATTGCAAGTAAATACAACATAAGGATCAGAAAATCCTGCTGAATCCAAAGCTACAAAGTTACTACCCTCAATTAAGGCAACTGTTAGCAACCATCCATCCCCTTGAGCCTTTTTCCCATGATCACTACCTGCATTAAAATTTGAAGTTACTTCCCGAAGGACATGACAATGTCAGGTTGCATAGATCAAAAATCAGAATTAGAGGCAATCATCTACGAAGTAGCTTCAAATTTTACATCAATCATATGGTTGTTTTATACCATATAAAGCCTTTTTAACCTTATATACGTGTCTAGGGTATATATATTCGAAGTCGGGGGCCTTAGTCAACATACTCCTCTTTGATGAAATTATTTAAAGAAACGGACTTTACATCCATTTAGCAGAGTTTAAAACCTTTATACATGATAAATGATAAATGCATATATATTGACTCCAAAGGTGCTACCAGTGCATATATTTCATTGTAGTGAAGTGCTTCTCCTTAGCTAAAGCCTCTAACCACTAACATGCTTTATTTCTTATTATTATTCCTTCTCATGTTCTTTGTTCTTAATTACCCATTGGTGTCAATTGTTAAAATATGTTTAGTTCTAGGATGTGAATCTCATATTTGATTTCTTTCAAGTTAGACTAATTCTTCTTGTATTGCTATGATCCAATCCAGATCAAGTAATACTTCATTTATATCTTTTGGTTTTATTTGTGAGATAAATGTAAAATTATTAGCTAGATTCTTAAAATAAGCCCTTGTCTTCACTTCATGAGTAATATCTCCTACAACTTGTTCCATAGGGTGGTTATGATCAATTTTGAATGTTAATGGTTGCTCTTGTGTATCTTCTATAATTTCTCCATTAAGTTTATTTTCTATATATTCTTCTTTGCTTTTAATTATATTCTATTTATTTGTATTCTCTTATATCTTCATTTTTATGTAGGGGGTCATCATTATTTTTATTAAATACTACATTAGGTATACGCTATAGGCTTTATTAGATGAGGAGTATCCTACAAAACATTACCTCCTAAGTAGTCTTTTGTATTTAAAATATAAATTTTACACCATAAAATACATGTTCTACCATAGTATAGTGCATAGGCGGAAAGAATGGAAGCAATAATAGGGGCAGAAAGAAAAAGAGTGTAGCCTTTAGTAAGCAAAAGAACCCTATCGAGGGAAATAAGGAAATTAAGACTAAGAATAAAAGGAATAGATTACGAGGCAGGGGTCGAACCCAAAGTTGAGAAAGAGGAAGGGATGGACTAAAGGTGTCGCAGTTGGTAAAGAACCGTAAGTTGATGTTTTTAATAAATTTGGAACAGGCTAATTGTTGGCTATCAAATTGTGTACTTAACAGGGAGTATTAGTATGTTTAATGAAGGAAGCGGAATGTATGGAGAGTAAAAGAGTTTCATCAATAGTAGAGGTGTCGGCTCCGCTATCAAGGAAAGCATGAACAGTAAGTTCATGGCCTTGAACGTTTAAGGCACATTGAACGCAGATGTCAACTGTTGGTCCTGTATTGCAAATGCTAGGAGTTTTAATAAAAACAACATTAGTGTCTTCTGAATCCTCAGGAGTAAGGGACTTTTCCCTTTTAAAGGACGAGTAGAGGAGTCTTTGAGTGCTAGAAGTTCATATTCTAACAGGTTATGTCTGGTTTCCAAAACTGAGACGCGAGTTTCCAGTTGTACATTACGTGTACTTCCACGGACAGTGTGGACAGGAGGGATAGAAATTTGGAAAATAGTTTCCAAACATAAATTGCAACATTGCTTTTTGCAGAGTTTGCAAGTAGCACGTTTTAGTATAGACGGGTAATAGTTGCAAATAAAGCAAGGAACACTATCAGTGCCTTCTTTTAAGAGCCAGTCATGCGGGCATGTTCTATATTTGGAATGAAGATCAATGAGATTTTGGGGAATAAATTGATGGTACATTAAGCTAACGGTATCTAACTGAGTTAAAGTGTCGGCATAATTGGGAAACAAAGAAAAGGTTGTTGGTGAGTCTGCCGGTTGTAAGAAAGAATTGATTAGTGTATAATCAGAAGTGTTCTGTTCTTCTTCCTCCATATCAGTCACAGAAACAATCGAGTAAATAGAGGAATTATCTGAGTCATCAGATTGTAACTCAATCAGGTCTAAGTTTGTACAGCCTACTACTCGAGCTTCTCAACTGTAAAGATTTTTTCTATTAGGACAAGCAGAAGAAAGATGTCCTGGTTCATTACAAGCAAAGTAAGTAATACTGTTCGAGTAAGTCTTTTAAGGTTTAAATTTTCTTACATATTTTTCCTTATTTAAGTATGGTTTCTTCTCTTTGCTTTTCCAGACATAATAAATTTTCTTTGGTTTGAATTTGGGCTTAGTTGTAAGTAGGGGTCTTCTAAGTCTCTACTGTTTTCTCAGTGTTGAAGTTCCATATTGTTGAGGGGTATAAATTTGTCTACAAAATCCATACTGTTGATTCTTTAATTGTTTTTTAATATGGATATAAGTACATTTTTCTTTCAATTTCAAAAGGATATGTTGAATTCTAACTCCTATGTTGTCATACAGGACTGTCATATTTAAATCGGTCCAAGATTTATGAATTTCTTTGCCTAAATCTCCTGGAAGTTTGTCGAATAATTGTTCACCTAAAGGGGATTACAGTAATTCCCTAAGACAGCAGTTAGGCTCATTACAAAAAGGTTTAATATAATTCCAACTAAAAAGTTATAATTGTTCTAAGTCTCTCATAGCTTTTTTTGTCGGAAGTCTAAACCTGTATTAGCATCTCTTGTTGTTAAAAGTCTATGTGTGGCATAACAAAAGTTTAGAATATTATTGCCTTGTGAGGTTATTCTGTTAACTTCGTATGGAAAATGAGATTTAAAGTCTTCCCATGCTGCTCTAGCAACATCTCCTAAGTAATTTTCTCCTACTCGAATCATGGCTTCACCAGATTCTATATGTAATTCATGCTTGGCTTGATAATCTCGTTTTACTAAAACTATTCATTGTTCAAAATAAGTGTCATATAATTGAGGATCACATTCTGTAATGTTGAGAAGGATAGCATCCTTACCAAAGAAAGTTATTTAAGGTCTTCTTTTTCCTATAGTCCTAATTAAAGGATTATTATTAGTGTAAGGAGTAATTCTTGTTCTGGGTGGATGACCTTGGCCATAGTCCATGATTCCCATGGTGTTTTCTGTCAAATGGATTGAATGCTCTCCCTCTGAGAGTTCTTCTCATTATATAGCCATGTACAGAAAATTCCAAAACATATTTACAAAATGATTTATGGTAATCTATCTAAATCAATCAATCTAAATCGGGAAGATATAGCTATGCTATTAATTACAATATATTTACAGCTAAGGAAGTT